>APFE030651378.1:1925-55543 GCA_000404065.3 Pinus taeda
ATTCTGTTCCTTTTTGTGTAAGGGACAATTGTTGCACTTGGTCTTGTAATTTTGATATATCATGTTGCATTTCTTCCTCTTCTTCATGAGTAATGCTAGAGCTTTCAGGTTCCTTACTAGGTGTTTGCAATTTCTTTCCTCGGGGCATCAGTTACCAATAATAATGCTCTACTATGCCCTTTGAATTCATTCAAAATAAATTTTCAAACCAAGCTTAAGCAAAAATTTAAGAAAATCTACACACCTTTTTTCACTTTGTAGGAGCTTGATATTGCCTATGATGTATCTCTGTACCTTCCGATCATCTAGTTCTGAATTTGTGATATATAGTAGCCCTTTGTGTCCTCTTTCCAATGCCACAAGTCTGACCCAAATTGGTTTCTCCAAGGAAGAGTTATACGAAATCTCCCACAGTGACTAGATTATAGACTAGTTTCGTAGAGCGAACTTGTACGACGTGCCATGAGTCACTGTTTCGACCTTTGGAGCTAAAAAATGCATACACAAAACTATAGTCTGTCCTCTTTCTGTACCTTCCAATTAAATTTCAATCCGATCCCCAGAGAGAAAGTTATGGCGATTTTCCCCAGGTCACCTGTTTGGAATGTAATTCAGGAGTCTACAAAAAGACCAACTTCCTCAGATCATATCTCCATAATTATCACGTGGAAAGCTCTGAAATTCGGACCCAATGTTCAGCGTGGTTTCTTCCCCAATGGGTTTTTTTTGTGACTTTTGAAATGTCACAGAAAAAAATTTATAGCGAAAATGCCACAATGACCTGTTTGGAGCAGCGAAACCCTAGAATCCAATGCTCTGATACCAAATGTTATGAAACCAACTCAAGAAAAGATAGAAAAGATAGATCAACGCGCCTTAGAATTCAGCCTCTTCGAGGGGGCAACCTCCTTTACATTACATAAATGAACGATTCTTGGATGATTCAAATGACAAAACCTCCTTTCTATATATAGGAGTTTAAGGAGTCACAATATAATCTAGCCGACCTAACAATAATAATATAAAGCCACAAAAATAACCATAGAGGGATTCTATGGGGCACAGTAATAACAATATGGGGGAAATAGGGGCACGAAAATATTAATAAGGGGTATAACTACAATAGTAATGGGGTAATCACTAGTATTATAGGAACCCAACATTGAAGGACTAAAGTGGCAGTCAAGTGGGCTAACGAACTAGGCCCAGTTCACTATATTGCAGAGGATTGATTCAGTGAGAAGAAGGGCATCATCCATATCCATAGAATTTAAATCATGGACACCAGTATGGAAAAAGTAGGCAGACCAAAGAGATGTTCCCAAATGGATTTTTGAATAAATAATCAAAAACCCTATGTGTTGTAGACCTTGAAGGAAAAATGGGGCAAATAGTGGCAAATTTCTTTTACCTGAGTTCGGTAACCTAAATGAGTTGATCTCATTGATAGAGAAAGATTGAAGAGTAGTATAATGGGAGTCAAGAGGACATACCAGGAATTTTTAGGACATGTGGAATGAAAGGTTTGTGTGTGGCCATCATCAGTAAGTAGGTCAAGTTTTTTCTTTTTAAGGATAGACTGGTTCTCAAACGATTAACACCAAAACATAGGTGTATCCTTGTATCATTGTAATTTTAAAGGGCCATGATCCTTGGTATGAAATCTCTATCATGTTGTATTATAGTTTGTAATTTAATGAAGAAGGGTTGGAAAAAGTTAAAAGTTATCAAGCGCACTAGTTAATTCCATGATGTGTATAGATTTTTTTGTGAATTAGAGTAGATCTATTGTGGCACTTGATTGTGTTTACATCAAAGATGCTAAGAGAAAACCTAGATTCGCAAGTGTTGTGGAAATTCAAGATATCCCTTTTTCACCTAAGAAATACCTATATTTCATCTTTGACTACACATTTCTAGTCTCAACTCACCCCACTTAACAAGTTACCAAGACAAGGCTCACATCCAATTGTGGCAGTAAAATAAGTAAGCAACATAGTTTACATCTTGACACTCCATATCACCTGGAATTTATTAGAATTCCTTGACACTATGCGGTAGATGTTATCATCCCCTTCTTTCCTTGGCATGCTTTGGGACTCCCAAGCACACACTACCACTCCCTGACATCCCTAGAAAACTAGCATGCCTTGGAATTTCCTAGCCTATAACCTTTCTACTACCTCTTTATCACACTTGAAACTCATTAACACTCCCTATAACACTCTATTATTAGTTCATTTCCATGCATTTTGAACTTGTTCTCCCTTGTGTTTCCATGGAACTCCCTAACACTCCATAGCATCCATTGACACATCCTTGCACTTACATCTTGGTATGTCACTCTAACACTCTAGAATTCCTTGGAACTATCAAGCATGCTTTTTTACTCCCTCGTTAGCTCACCTAGAAATTTTTGACACTCCCTGTTACACACTCTTGTTCATTCATTTCCATGCATTTGAAACTAGTGCACCTTTATGTTTCCCTAGCACTCCCAAACACTCCCCAACATGCATTGGCACACCCTGGAACCTGGCACCTCTTGGCATGTTCCCCTGGATTCTAACATAACCTAGCACTGCCTAGCATACCTCGTCAATCCCTCCTTAGCAAACTAAGAACTCACTGACACTTCTTATCAAAAACTCTTATTCATTCATTTCCATGCATTAATTTGACATAGTTCTCCCTTGTGCTTGCCTTGCACTCCCTGACACTTCCTAGCACACATTGGCACACCCTGATACCTGACACATCTTGGATGCATGATACCCTGAAATTAAAGAATCCCTTAGCACTACATAACATACCATGTCACTCCCTTCTTAGCACACCTATAACTCATTGAAACTCCCTATCACACACGCTTATTCATTCATTTCCATGTATCTTAACTTAGTCCTCTCTTAAGCTTCTCTAGAATTCACTAACACTCCTTAACATGCATTGACATAGCTTGACACTTGGTACTTGTTGGCATCCTTCCCTAACACTCAAGCATGACCTATCACTACCTAGTATACCTTGGCACTCCTTCCTTATCACACTTGGAACTCATTAACAATCCCTACCATAGAATCTTATTCATTCATTTCCATGTAATTTAAACTAGTGCTCCCTTGTGTTTCCTTGGAACTCCCTAACACTCCCTACAATGCATTGGTGCCACACCCTAGCACCTCACACATCTTGGCATGTCTTGGCATGCCCAAAATGCCTTGCAACTATCTATCATGTGTTAGCACTTCTTGGCATCCCCTCGCACACCTTGGAACCATATTGTTATCATGGTCTTATAGATAGCCTTACTTTTTTTCCGATTTGGGAACCCAACCAAGTCATTGAAAAAATTATGTTGTGCCTAGCCCAAAATCTCCATTTATGTGAAACTACTTTTGTCCATCCCCTTATTCCAATCGTAGGCTTGCCTCCTGCAAGTCCTATTCTAAAATTATCCTACCACACTTCGCCCTTAGGACACCTAGAATTCACTGGCACTCCACGGCACACACTCTTTTTCATTCATTTTCATGCATGTTGACCTAGTTTTCCCTTGTGATGCCCTGACACTCCCTAACACTCCTTGACATGCATCGACATTGTCTAGAATTTTTTAGCACACCTTTTCATTCCTTGGCACACATTGACAATACTTAGCTAACATGCTCTCACAACTACCCTTCCTTTTTTTGCAACTTGGGAACCTAACCAAATCTTTCCTTGACTAGAAGAACTTGACTAAGTTATAGCTACTAAAACTAGATTATTCCTTGTTCACCTAAGAAATTCCTATAACTCATCTTAAGCTACTCATTTTTAATCTCAAATCATCCAACTTAACAAGTTACCAAGACAAGGCTCACATCCAATCATGGTCGTAAAGAAACTAAGAAACATAGTTCACATCTTCATATCCAATAACACCTAGCACATCTAACAATCCCTTGGCACTATGTGGCATGTGTTAGAATCCCATACATTCCTCGGCATGCTTGGGAACTCCCTAGCACATATTAGCACTACCTGACATGTATTACATCTAAAACTTGCTGACATTCTTTGTCACACCTTTTCATTCATTTACATGCATTTGAAACTATTTCTCCCTTGTATTTCCTTAGAATTCAGACCGAACACACCCTAGAATGTGTTGGTGCCACCTCATGGCTCCTAGAACATCTTGGTATGCCTTAGAACATGGAATGTTTTGGGATGCCTAACATGCCTTGGAATAATCTAGCATGTGTTAGTACTTCAAGGAAATCCATGGAACACCTTGGCACTCTCTAATTGTCATGCCTTCATAGATAACGTTTTTTCGCGACTTAGGAACCTAACCAGGTCGTTTGAAAAATATTGGTGTGCCCAAAGCAAAGTCAAAGTCTCCCTTTTTCTACGCCTTATCAAAACAATAGTATTTCCTCCCACAAGTCCTATTATGAAATTCTCCTAAAACAATTCATCCTCGAGACACCTGGAATTTATTGATAGTCCTTGGCACACACTCTTATTCATTCATTTCCAGCATTTTGACTTAGTTCTCCATTATGTTCCCCTGGAACTCCCTAACACTCCTCAAAACACATTGACATACTCAAAGATGTGCTTGCATGCCTTTTCATTCCTTGCCATGCCCTGGAACTCCTTAGCTATCATGCCCTCACAACTACACAAACTTTGTTTTACACTTGGGAACCCAACTGAGTCTTGCCTCAACTACAAAAACTTGACAAAGCTACACTTACTACAACTAGACTATGAATTGTTCACTTAAGAACTAGTTGTTACTCTTCTTAGCCTACTCACGTCCAATCCCAACTCATCCCACTTAAGAAGTTACCATGTCAAGGACCATGTCCAACCACAGACATAAAACATATAAGAAACATAGTTTACATCCTGACATGCCATAACACCTACATGTCTAACAATACCTTGACACTATTTGGCACATGCTAGCATCCCCTACATCCCTTGGCAAGATTTTGCACTCATTAGAACACCCTAGCACTCCCTGACATGCCCTTACACTCTAGCATTCCTTGGCACTTCCTAACATATAACCTTGTCATTCCCTCCTTAACACACTTGGAAATCACTAACACTCCCTGTCACACACTCTTATCAGTTGATTACCATGATTCTGAATTAGTTCTTCCTTGTGTTTCTATTGATATCCTTAACAATCCTTGTCACACATTGGCACACGTGACAACTGTCACATATTGGTATGTGATCCACTGTAGCATTCCTTGGCACTTCCTAACATACCTTGTCACTTCATCCTTATCACACCTAGAACTCCCTGACACTCATTGTCACACACTTTTATTTATTTGTTTCCATGCATTTTAAACTAGCGCTCCCTTGTGTTTCCCTTACACTCCATAAAAATCCCCAGCATGCATTGTCACACCATAGCACCTAGCACATATTGAAATGTTTCTCTAGCCTATGGCATGTCTTAGCACTACCAAGCATACCTTGTGACTCCCTCATTAGCACACTTGTAGCTCACTGACACTTCCTCTCAAAAACTCCCATTCATTTATTTACATCATTAATTTGACCTAGTTCTCTAGCATGAATTAATGTTACCTATCATACCATCTCACTCCCTCCTTGGCACACCTGCAACTCGTAGACACTTCCTGTCACACACTCTTATTCATTCATTTCCATGCATTTTGACCTACTTCTCCCTTGTGTTTTCTTGGCACTCCCTAACACTTCCTAATGCATGTTGGCACACTCTAGAACCTGACACATATTGGACACATGCCTCCCTAACACGCTAGCAAGAGTTAGCATTGCATATCATACCATGCCACTCCCTCCTTAGCACACCGAAAACTCTATGGCACTCCCTTTCACACACTCTTATTCGTTCATTTCCATGCATTTTGATCTAGTTATCCTTGGTGTTTCCCTTGCACTCCCTACCACTACTTAGCATGCATTGGAACACCTTGGACCTTGGCACATATTGGTATGCTTCCCTATCACTCTAGCATGCCTTGGCACTACCTAACATGCCTTGTCACTGCCTCCTTAGCACATTTGGAACTTGTTGACACTTCATTTCCATGGATTTGAAACTAGTGCTCCCTCGTGTTTCCCTCACACTCCCTTGTGTTTCACTCAGACTTGGCCCTCACACTCCCTAGAATGTGTTTGCACAACACCTTGGCACCTATCACATATTGGCATGCCTTAGAACTTTGGCTTGTCTTAGCATGGCCATAATAATAAAACAATGCAAAGTATTTATGAAGAATAGAAATAATTCAAGACTTATTTGTGCACAGTTTAAGGAATCTTATCTTGGAGGGCTTGGTTTTCAATTTGAAACTTGGAGAATGGCTATCAAGTGGTCATTTTGTCTATGACTTGGGGGTTTCTCTTGTTGATAAAGAATCTCTAAGGAAAGAATGGTTGGGTTTTTCCTTAGTGGGTTTTTCCCTAGCCTCTGGGTTAACTTCCAATTTCTCTTATCTTCTTGCGCATTGTATTTTACATAATTGCTTGATGACCAAGTGAATGAAGTAACGTCTAAATGAAAAAACCATATAAACAATTATCATGTTAATAAATTCTATTATGCATTTGTATTTCAACATTGTATCAGATCTAGGAACAAGGTCCAAATTGGTCGGTGAAATCTAGTCAAGATTATGAAGGACATATTCACCAAAATCTGAGTTTGTAAGAACACTTTTTTATGGTTGGCAACAAATTTCTTATTGAAGAAAATGACCTAGAATAGGTCTAACATTATCTCTAAATTCTATTAGAGTAAAAATATATGTGCTATAGGAGAAGGACCAAGGGTATTGGTTTGTTACTACAGGCCTAGAACAAGCCAAGGTTAAGAATCTCCCAATTTTGAGAACAATTTGGAATTTAAGCCAATATGATCAAAGGTATTGTAAGTTGAGTTATGATACAAGATTATAACAACCTAACTCTCCATGATTATGATCTGACCTCTCTTTGATGAAAATTCAAGGAAGAAGCAAAAATTTCAAAGTTTTTTTATCTACTAAAGGAAGACTAGCATGGAATCGGCCTCATAAATAAAAGAAAACATCTTACTTGATGGAGTTGACATAAGCATTATCAGGAAATTTTGGAAAATATCAAAACAAGGTCTGAAAATGATTTAAAGTATGTCTCAAATAAAGACCATATTTCAAAGGGCCAAAGGAACTTAGAACTCAATAAGACATGTCAAGCTACTTCAAATCCTGAGTCACTCCTTTTCGTTTTGCAAAAATGTCATTGTTGCTTGGATATACAACGACAATTGAATATTCTCCAGATATATGACAAAAATTCAATTTTAGTTGAATATATAACATTTAACCAAGTCAATTACATATCTATAAAAATATTGATGTTCCAAGTTTTGAACATAAAAATAGGTTTCCATATTCATAACTTTAATCCCTTTGGGTACATAGTAGATCTAGAGTTAAGATGGATCTATGTTTTTGCTAATAACAATTAACTTCTCTATTTGCTAATAATCCATAAAATAAAAATTAGAGTGAACTTTTGACCATAATTATAAAACCTAATCTTAAAAGGATCAATAAAATCAAACCTACAACCTCTGCAATTTTCATATAAATTTTTTACATTTAACTCCTAACTACATAAAAAAATCTTGAAAATTAACTTTGGCATATAAATTATACATAATATATCATTTCAGAAAAAATTTGTGTAGCATAATAGGACCATCTTAACTACCTTCTTGGTTTTTTAAACTTCATATAAAATATTAATTTTTAAAAAAAATTTAGATTTCAAATGAAATCAAAACCACTCGACATAACCATTACCATCGAAATGATTACTAAACTACTAAACATCCTAAATAATGTGCAACAATCCCAATGATTACCTAATTTACATATTAGATTTCTTTGGCTAAAGAACGTTTCATATATACAATATACCATAGAAGTCAATACCAAACAATTCCCTTACAAAAACTTAAAAGAAATCCCATGTCATTAGATTTATTTAAGTACAAAACTCCTCATACATACAAATATGCAATAAAAGACAATGCCAGGAAATTTCCTTACAAAACCTTTGAAAACCTTTCAAACAATCCCGAGTCATTAGAGCGACCCACAAGAAAGATATCCTAAGGTTGTCATTTCTAAATTTCAAAGGCTTAAATGAGAATCCCTCCTTTGGCTAATCTCCAGAGGTTGCATGTCACCAACCAGAAATTTGGTCCCTTTTGGTATTTAGGAAAATTGTTGTCCTTGGACAGACTTCATTTGAATAATTGATGGATCTTTATATATCTCCTTCTCGTAGTGAATGGAGAACTGCATCATTATATTATTTCACAACAATAACAAAATGGAAAATATCACGACAATAATGATTGCGATGAGAAAATCCAGTCTAGGAAGGGGCATAATATTGATGTCCAAGCTTGGATGTTGGAAACCTATGGAACCAACTCTCAGAGACTCCATTCTCGTAGTCAGTGATGTTGTTTCAGCAGATACATATCCTAACAAAGTCAATGTTTGTGTGGTCAGTTTCCTTATATTAGGTATTAGGTTTCATCATTTTACAATTACTGATTATATATATATATATAATTCTCTAGGTGTTTACATTTATTATCAGTGAATTGGGTGGTTGCACTAATTGGATAAATCAGGCTCCTAACCCCATGATCTAATTTCCATGATTATATTATGCTTTTTGGGTTTTGGGGGTATTATTGGTGTTTCAAAAATCATTTTTCGTTTTGTTTTTTTGCATTCGTATATTCCTAGAAGTGATGCAATTGCCGCAGATACTTTTATTACTAGGGAAAGTTCATGAGATATATAGTTCTTACATATATATTTTCAAAATATTTGTTAAGATCTTGGATGAACTAAACATTGTATTGCTATGTAAGTGGTGGAGTGTCTCAAAGCAACTCTAGGATGCTCACCGTTGAACATTGTTTCAAAAATATTTTATTTCTTCTCATTTTTCTTAATTTTTAGATTTTTGCGAGATGGGAAAATTTTGATGTGTGAGCATTTGTTTTCTAGGTTTTGACTTAAATTTTGGCCCATTTTTTCCTTAATGTTGTAGATTTATCGAGTTGACAATCCCCCACATACTATTTTTAGATGATTCTAACTTTTTCAATACCTCATCTACATTTTTTATTGAGGTTCATTTTCCCATAGAAACCTTATGATTAGCATAAACTCATCCAAACCTTCACATGATATTTGATATATGGAATGTTTGTACCTTGGCATGATATTTGATATATGTCACATTTGTACTAACTCAAAGTATGGAATTTTAGCGTTCACAACATTGAGGTGGTATATATTAGATTCGAGTTTGGAAGGACTTGTACTATTTTCAATGCACTTAATTCAATAACCTTATTCAATGCACAACCATAGATGAAACAATAAAAGTGGATGGATCAACCCAACCTTACCCTCACAGTGTTTGTAAATTTTACCTTGCTTCTCTTGGTGAAATTACCGATCAGCCTCTAGAGAATTATGACAATTCAATCATTTTAGAAAAAATCCTTTAGCACCATTATCTGATCCTAATGATCCTCCTAATTCCATGCCTCATTTACATTTTAGCATACCCTTAAACATATGGTAAATATTTTCTTCATCTTGTTCTCTTCAGAAGTTCATCATTAAACCTACACCAAGGATATGAACTACATTATGGTAGACTTCCACTCAATTAGGTGTGAAGTCTAAGGGACATACATTTTCATTCCCTTGACATTAGACTTTCATATGGCCTCATTCCTTTCACTTGGTTTCATCCCTTTTAAATTCATTCTAGGCAGGTGGGACATACCATAATGACAAGGGAATCCGAGTGGATAGCTTAACCCTCAATTTTCTTTTTTGGGGAACCAATGATCTATTGGTATACCAATTTTTTTTATGAGTTCATTCTAGCATATTTATCACATGTGTTTGGTTTGGCTAGAAAAATTTTAAAACATTGCCTCCCATGGGATCTCTAGGAAAAAAGTTTATGTTATAGGTGTCTCAGATGATTTACCTAATCCATTATTTAATAGTATTTTCCATGCATATGGGAAGTGACTACATAAACGCTTGTGTTCTTGTGATTTGTTTTTAACATGCCTTTGTATGAGCAGGGAGTGTATCGTCATGATCAAGGGAAGCTAGTGGTTCTTTAGTGTGTGCATGAGGCTGAGAGTTGTATTATGGGAAAATAATACATGTAAGTGATTCTTTGTAAAGTTGTTATTGAATTAGTCCTATTTATGCCTTTTTTTATTATTTTCCAAATTTTGAAATGTATTATTTCATTACGATAACTCAAAAAAGAAGACAAGAAATCCCCTGAAAAAGATCAAGTTTTGTTGTTATTTGCAATCATATTGTTGACAAATGAATTGTAATGAATCAAGTACTTATGTTCTTGGCCAATAGTTTCTATTTATCAATTGGCCATCCATAAGGACATAATTAAATGCACATAAACATGAAAATAAATTAAACTTTACTAACTAAAAAATTATCTTTTGAGCCCTAGCGGGTAGCTCAGTTGGTAGAAATATTGTGTTTTCCTATCATCAACATTGGTTTGATTCTATTGGAAAGGATCAATATGTTTTGCTGCAAGAAATGTGTAAATTTTTCAACTCATGATAAACATAATATGCAATGTTATATAACTTCTACAAGAAACTAAAACAACATAAATTAAAACCCTATCCAAATATCTCTAAATTTTAGATGCAATAATCAATATAACACAGTGTAGAAAACAAAAAATTAAACCTAAAAGATGACTACCAAAACCTATCATTGTTTTTCATTAATTCTTAACATGAAAGTTATGTTATAAGAAAAGTGAGCTGAAAATAAAACTAAACTCAGTTATTTAGTTAGAACTTAGATGTACCGATATCCAGATCCATTTACTGGCTAAAAATAAGATGACTCGGCTCTTTATATGGAACTAAGAGATAACCTAAACCATCTATCTAAACCTGGAGGACCTTTACCCCAGTATTTTATCACTACTCCCACACCATGATTATGATGTTGTATGAATATGTTTTTGTTGTAGAAGATTGTTTGAGGTGCATATTATAGCACTACCACCTACTGAGGAAAAGGTTTTAAATTACTCTAGTTATCTCTTGGAACATCTCAAACTTCCCTTTAGCAAACAATTTTGTCATAATATTTGCAATCTATTGTTTTGTCTAAATACTCTACAGGAGCTTCTTCCTTTCCAACTCATTCATTGAGAAATTGGTGTTGTCAATATGTTTAGAGTAGTAATGGAAATTTTATTCTTAGAGAGTTTGATATAACTTTGTTTGTCACAATATAACATAGTAGGCTCCAACACTTTGAATGTCAAGCTACTACTTGTTAAAATAATGTTAAGCTATTACTTGTTAACATAATTTATTAACAGGTAGTAGTGTTAGATGCCATGTACTCTGTTATACTTTGTTCGAGCTGAAATAGTGCTACTAAATCCTTCCCCCTTCTTAACTAGGATATCACTCCTAAACCCTAACCAAAACAACATTAAAGTATTATTTTTGGCACCTACATCTCTTGAAAAGTCAGAATCAAAAAATCCATGTAAAATCAACTTAGCATATTCCACATATCTTGAACAAAAATATACCATGCCCTTTAGTTATTGCAACAATCTAATGAATCATTATTCTCCTCCTCTCAACCATGAACTGGCTCAAGGTGTTCATTGAAAAATTTATATTAGGTCCAACCCTAATGTTAGCTAGATTCATATGAGATCCAATTAACTTTCTATGCGAGGAAAGATTAACAAATATAAAGTAACCATGGAACTTGAGATTTGAATCATAAGAGTGGTCATGGGTTTACAATCCATTGTGTGAAACCTCTTTAGGATCTCAACTATGTAGCATTGTCCAAGGAAAAATTCACGTACACCTTTCCATACCTTTAGACCCAAGAGACAATGTAGGAGCCCAATGTCCATCATGTGAAACTCTCATGCTAGTGTAGTATTGCACCCTGTAATGAGCTTCTATTTTCCCCTTGTAAGGATTCGATCATCTACATGTAGGAGTAGAACAAGTAGGTTGGATCTCTCAAATAAGTAATCAAACTAGGTTGTGCAGTAGTTTTGGAAAAGCCCAAACCTAACAAGGACTCATAAATCCTAGAGAACTAACACATGGGTTCTTGCTTGATCCCGTAAAGGGCCTTCTTCGATACGTATACATGGGTGTCTTCCTTACACCCGTTAAGCCCTCTTGGCTGATAGGTGTACACATTTTCCTCAATTAGGAAATTAAGGAAGGTTGTCAAAACATAATATCATTTAACTGTTGACTAAAAATAGATTCTAAAGGCATAAATATCTTGATAGAAGTGTAATTCGAAACTGAATAAAATATCTCCTCGTAGTCAACTTCCTCTTTCTGGGATAATCATCCTGTTACGAACCAAGCCTTATAATCATTGATGTTGTTATTTGTCATTTGCTTCACCTTGTATAGCCACCATTTATCCACCATTGTTTTTTTTGGTATTGTCACTATCTCCCATATAGTATACATATTTCTTCATGATGGATATGAATTCCACCATGGCATTCTGCCACACTTGATTTATTGTTGCTTCCTCACAGCTAGAAATTTTTATATCAATAATGGAATACATCAATGGAACATAACTAAGGAACCTTATAGGAGGATGGCTTACCTAAATGGAATTATATGAAGCACCGGGCTTCTCTGTTTCCTCGTGCAATGTTTGTGTAAGCCACCTGGGTGTCTTGGCTATACGAGAAGGAAAAATAACATGTATTCCTATGCTAGAACCTATCTGAATTGTACCTAGTCTCCTTGAAGCATATGAATCAACACAATGGGTAGGAAGTGTTGTGTTCTCCTTAATTATTATTGGGTTCTATTGGAACTTAGAAGTTCATGTATCATTATCTGGCTTCACCTCTTAGCTTACTACTATCTTCCTTTGATAAGGAACATATATATTGCAAGCCTTAGAGGACTCATTCTTTCCAAATAAAATACCCTGCAAGTTTGGAGGGTTCAAGCTTCATCCTCTACTCCTATGGAACATGAAGATAATGTAGACTCTCAAACACATTGAAATAAAAAAACATATGGTTTCTCTCTTGTGAAGGCTTCCTTGGGATTTTTTTCCATCAATAATGTGTATGGACATCTATTTGGTATGTAGATTGCAATATAGAAAGTTTCTACCTAAATGAACATGGGAAAATCTAAGTCATGAACGATAGATTTAGCACTCTCTACGATAGACTTGTCCTTCCACTCAGTGACACCATTCTTTTACAAATTTTACAGTATTTTCATCTCTCTCTTGATCCATGCATTTTAGAAAAATGGAATCAAAGTTATCATAGGTATACCTGTCTCCATAATGCAATCCTAGTAGCTTGATTATCCTAAATTATTGCTTCTAAATAAGAGCTATGAACTCTTGGAACATGTTTAAGGCACCATCTTTGGTCTTCCTAAAATATATTTAAGTTTTCTTGGAAAAATCATCAATGAAACTAACATAATAAATATCACTTGTATGTAAAGTTGATGACATGGATAACATAAATATGAATGGACTAAATGAAGGATCCCCCTAGATCTATACTTTCTATTTAGGAAAGAAACCTTGACATGCTTATTGACTGCACATTCCTCACACACCACTCTCTCCTAGACCTTCAACTCAAGGAATCCATCCACCATTTTCCTCAAAATAAGTAGGGATCCATAATATAAGAGACTAAATCTTTAATGCTAGAGATCACATAGATTTTCACTATTGGTCAACAAATATTTGTGTTTCATTGGATTTTCTAGCAATTTGTAAAGGCCACACTCCTTGAGAGTTTCGACCAACAGCTGATTAGAATCAAGGTTCAAATGTTTGATGATTAATTTTTGGTGGCTAAAAACACAATATTACCTCTCTACAAAGTTGAGTACATTGATCACATATATCTTAATGAAATAAATAAATAATCCCTTGAAATATATGCTTGTTTCTTAGGAGGGAACCTTAGCATGCTTGTTCAGTACACATCAATTGCATGCCTCTCTATCTCCTTGACCTTGAAGTCATAGAATACATCCATAATTTTCTTCAAAAGAGGTAGGGAACGATAGTTTAGGAGACTAAATCTATTGTGCTAGATATCACATATATTTTCATTGTTGGTCAACAAATATCTCTGCTTCTAGGATTTGATAGGAGTTTTTAAAGGCCACTCTCTTTAACTCTTTTATCCAACACTTGATTCGAATCAAGGTTTATATTTTCACTTATTACTTTTTTTATGGTAGAAAAAAACCTTGTACTTCAAATCCACTGAACAAGAAATGGTCATATAAAGTAAAGAAATGACAATGTGTTTTGAGATGGATGTATCATAGCAAAGCAAGTGAAAGGAGATGCTTTCTTAGAGTTTTACTTGCATGAGGGGGAAAGAAACTTGGATAATAAAACCAGGTTATAATCTCATCTCGATTGGGTGCATAATTATGCCCACAAGATGCTTTCATAAAATTTTACTTCATTCAAATGCAAAGACGAAAAACCGAGAAGGATTGAAGAGGAGGATTGCATCCTTTTGTGTGCATAATTATGCACCCAACCCATACAATATTATAATTCTTAGTTTAGTTATCCAACTTCCATTCTCCCTTATGCAAGTAAATATTATTTTCCACATGTTTGGAATATGTTGGTGTAAATTTATAATGTTCTAATGCTCCCATCACAATAATGCCCCAAGAAATATTGTATTTCTCCCATAAATGCACTTAACCAACCCCTTAGTTTTCCTACATGAAATCCACCTGTGTCCAATAGTTAGTTGAGATCACCTATGCCAGCTACTCTTTCAACCATAATATTATATCTTACTTCTATTCCATCACAATCAATTCATAAACCCATGCATAAAAGGTTAATAAACATAGAATCTCTTCAGGAATACATGTTAATTTTCTTACAATGAACAAGTAGGTGGGATTTCCTATATAAAACATTAGCCAATGTGCTAATACTACTTTATAGTTCCCAATTCTAGTGCCAAAACCCAAAGAAACAAAATTACATTGAAAGGAAAGGACAACCTTAGCCCATACAAGTGACCACTTAATTTTCAACATATTCTTTCTAGTAGTTAATCTAATCTTAGATCAAGGAAGCACAAGAGAGATGGGTGTAACAATTAGGAGAACCAAATCAACAATTAGAAGAAAACATTCTCCAAATGTTTCTAAATATAAAATGTATGCATGCAAATTATTTTTTTAATCCATTGAAAAAGGATGTTGCTCCAATATCCTAGGACGAACTGAGACAATATGCATGATCAGATCTATCTTGATAGTAATGTTATCACGGAGTAAGAAAACACTATTTGCTTTTATGCACCTCAAATAAGTGTTTTAGATATATATGCAATCAACTAGCACAAATCAACAGATTTTGTGGGCACCTATTACAACATGGGTGCACATATCAAAATCATGGTTGAAACATCATAATATACATTTTCTAATTGATGTTTGTACATCCTTCCATTGTACCATATTCATAAACCTTTAATGCCTTACTTATACCTCTATAAAATGGTACTGTAATTGAATTCATGCCAAAATATAGAATTAGAGCTATGAATCATACCCTACTACAAGAAACAAGTCTGAAAGTGCAATATTTGTGGGATGGATCTAGACTCATGAAAGGTGGTCACATCAGCTACACATTAGTTGAATGTAATTATATGTCGCTAATATGCTCATCCTTATCCTATCATAGAGTAATCAGACAACTTTAATAGGAATTAGCTCTAGAAGCATTATGGTATGACTGAGCTTGTAATGCCACTATAAAATATTTTTCATGGAATCTACATAGGAGGCACAATGGGTAAACCCTCATTCCTATAGGCAGATGTGGTATAAAGTTAGCCATTATTAGATCCATATCTCTTGTTTCTATAGTGCCAACTATTTCATACTTATTTCCACTAGGGAGGACGCTAGTTGTTGTGATTTTTTGGTAGCATAAAAGGCATGCAAAGTAATTGTATTACTTTGAGACACTCTCATCTCTTTATAGGCCAGATTTTGCAGTAGAAAAAAAATGCATCTACTATGAATAGTAGACATGTAATACAATTGGGAGGAATGTCACAATGGAAATTTACTAAGATGACATTACAACTTAGTATGTAGGAGACTATAGGGATATGGTTACATGGCTACAATTCTCAAATCAATTTATGGGAAGATCCTATAGATTGTCTCGTCATCAAAACAATAACTAAAAGATATGCTTTTGGATCTATAAAACCAAATCATTTTTTCATCTTGGAGAATGCCTTTCCTGGAATAAGGCTTGATCAAAATAAAAAAATAAAGAAAGAATTCCACATTGAGAGATATAATAACCCCTTAACTCATCCATCACACAAACCCATACGATGGACTCTCTTACTAAGAAATTTATTTCATGCAATATGACACAATCAATGAAATATTTTGATGTGGAAAAAGAGTGCCTAGCACTAAGGAAATCCATTGAGTTTGTTAAGGCTATTTTTTAGGAATCAGGAAACATTTTAAAGGTGTTTGACATTGAACAGTTGGCAAGACATTTGAAATGGTCAACAAGTGCATTTTTAAGGAAAGTTATGTAAAAGGCTTGTGTGGTTTAAAGAGTTTGGAGGATAAGCCCATACTTTGAGGAAACTCCCTACCAAAAAATGGAGTTTTCTTAACAACCCTTGATCTACCTTGCACATATCTACATGAGTATCTTTTACAACACTGCCACTTTGAGTTGCGTATCTATTACAGGTGTTAGCGTTATTTCGAGTGCTCCACTATGAAGACAAGTAGTGTGTGGAACCCTTTGGAATGGTCAAAATTTGCATATTTTATGAGTTCTAAGGAGATGATAGCAAATGACAATAAAGGATCGATTGGCACATTCTTGAATGCTAGAGAGAGCCTAGATTGAAGGAAATTCTTCTTTTTAGGAGAATAGTTTTATAACTTAATACTACAATAGCCTATACTTTAGTTCTACTTGTAGTTCTTATGACTACAAAATCCTTGTATCTGTGGTTTATCTTTACAAAAATCATGCCAACTTCTCTGAATTATTACAACATTCCTAATCTACTGAATTTAGGTTCTCTATGTATAGGAGCATCACTAAATATAATTACCAAAAGCAATGATTTGAGTAGAAGTGAATTTTCCATTACAGCTATGGTGGAATGGCGGCTACATATTTGTGTGAAAATTCCTAGATTGCTCCATAATTTATATTGTTGACTTCCATTCTCTTAGATTGTATTATTTTTCAGTGTTCCTTTATTCTTATTGATACAAATGAATTTGGACTAGTGTAAGGGTTGAAGTTGCTGCAGTGGATTTTAAAATAATATGTCGTTGCCTCTTAGCCAAATGCATGAATACCACCATGTTGAAATTCAAGTGTTTTTGCTCCATAACAGTCCAGTCATACTCTTAGGGAAGTATTTTTTTTATGATCCTTTACCAAAATGCTCCCAATTACCATTTCTTCTAACATGAAAATTGATGAATACCCTTAAAGAGAAGTAGGTGCTCCATACTCAAGGTATTGATACTTATTTATGATCCATACTCATGAATATAACAAATGGGACACCTTGACAAATAACTTCACCTCCGGGATGTCCTCTTATGCTAACAAAAGTGCCTTGAATGGACCCTTTTACCTCTAGGATCTCCTTTGCTGCCATGAAAAGTGCCCATAATCGACAATTTTCTAATGTAGCAAAACTCTATGCTAACTTTCACACAATTATTAGGGAAAAATTGCTAAAAAAAATTGAAACATCGATAAAGAGTACATTCCCATGAAATAAGTGGAAGAAATTCAAGGATTGTCTATAACAGACTATTACAAAATGGGTCTAGGCTGAGGACAAGTGGCATAGACAATGTATCTCCCTCCCAACCATCCTTACCAACTAGCTATAGATGATATGCACTTAATTTAGGTTATCCACATACAGGGGCATCACTAGAGATAGTTACCAAAAGTAATGATTGGAGTATAAGTGCCTTTGCCATTGGAGATGTGGTAGCTTGGAAGGTATATATTTATGTGTAAATGCCCAGATTTCTCCAGAATTTATATTGTTGATTTCCTTTGTTCACATATTATATTATCCTGCAATGTTTAGTTATTATTATTTGGTACAAAGGAGTCGGACTAGTGTAAGGGTTTAAGTTTCTCTAGTGGATTTCAAAAGCATATGCAGTCGATTCTTAGCCAAAGACAGGAATCACACCATGTTGTAATTCAAGTATTTTTTGTCCATAACAATCCATTCATACTCTCAGAGAAGTATTGGCTCTATGATCATTTGTCGAAGTGCTCCCTATTATCATTTATTCTAACATGAAAACTGATGAATACCCTTAAAGAGAAGTAGGTTATCTATACTCAAGGTCTTGATACTTCCTTATGTTCCATAGTCATGAATAGGTTCACCTCTAGGATGTCATTTGTTGCAAATAAAAGTGCCCAAAATGGACCCTTTCATCTCCAAGATGTCCTCTTCTTCCAAGAAAAATACAGAGAATGGACCCTTTTCTAATGTAGAAAATATCTATTTTAATTGTCATGCACTTTTTTGGGAATACTTTCTCAAACAAAATTAGAAACATCCACAAGGAGTGGATCCACATGAAATATGTGAAAGAAATTGAAATATTGTCTATAAAATACTATTACTTAATGGGTCTAAAATGAGGACAAGTGGCATTGGTAAGGTATCTCTCTCCTGACCTTCCTTACTAGCTAGTTGTAGATGATCTCCACTTAATTTAGGTTTTCCATGTACAGGGGAATCACTAGCGATAATTACCACAAGTAACCATTGGATTATAAGTTCCTTTTCCATTGGAGATGTGGCAACTTGGAAAGTATATCTTTGTGTGTAGATTCCCATATTTCTACAGAATTTATATTGTTGATTTCATTTACTTTGATATTTTATTACCCTTTAGTGTTTACTTATTGTTATTCAGTACAAAGGAGCTGGACTAGTGTAAGGGTTGAAGTTGCTCAAGTGGCTTTCAAAAACATATCCAGTCAATTCTTCAACACGAGTCACACCATGTTTCAATTCATGTGTTTTTTCTCCCTAACAATATAGTCATACTCTCAAAGAAGTATTGGTGCTATGATCCTTTCCCAAAGTTCTCCCAGTTATCATTTCTTCTAACATGAAAACTAATGAATACCCTTAAAGAGAACTAGGTACTCCATACTCAAGGGTTCAATAGTTCTTTATGTTTGATAATCATGAATATAACAAAGGACATACCTTGCAGATAGCTTCATCTCCAAGAGAAGTGCAGAAAATGGATCCTTTTCTAATGTAGCAAAACTCTATGATAACTTTCACACACTTCTTAAAGAAAAGTTTCTTAAAACAATTTTGCAACATCCACAAAAGGTGGATCCCCATGAAATCTGTGCAAAAAATTCAAACATTCTCTATAACATACTAGTAAAAAATGGGTCTAGAGTGAGGAGAAGTGGCATTGGCAGGGTATCTTTCTCCCGACCTTCCTTACTATCTAGTTGTGGATGATGTCAAATTAATTAAGGTTCTTCACATACAGGGGAATGATCTAGATGGATAGTGGTGGCCACTTGCCAAGTCCACTTGGAACCCCACCATTGTTTCTTTCAACTTTTTAGTTTCTTTAATTGTAGCACAATTATTGTTTTTAGAAGTTTTTAGGTCCTAAATTTCTGGAGTCGTTTTGAGGCCATAAATGATGTTTTTTGGGAAAACTAGGAGCAGCATGGATACATCGACCAATGTTTCTCTTCCTATTTTTGTTGTTCTTGGATAGATCTTTCTAACGAGATATTTGATCCGGATCTTGGGTGGAGTCCCTCAAGATCTAAAAGATTAAAATGGATCTTGGGAGGAGAGACCCCCAAAATTTGAAAACTTGCAATGGATCTTGGGGTAAAGGCCCCCCAAGATCTGAAAACTTGAAATTACCAGAAGAAAAATATGAGAATGCCCAATAAACAAAACCACAAAGAAACTTTTTTATTAAAACCCAAGTGGAAATAAACCAGCTAGGGCAATGGTAGCTTATCTCAGAGAAGATATGTGGCGACTACATGACTCTGAATTGTAAAGGCTACATTGTGGTGGACAATCTATCTTTTTACAAAATGTGACTTCTTACTTACAGTATTTTTCAATTACAATACCATCAGTCAATTCCATGGGTGGATGAATACCATGGGTGGATTTTACAATACCACGGGCAGATGTCATTTACAATACCATGGGTAAATTCCATGGGTCAATGAATAATATGGGTGGATGAGTACCATGGGTTGATGCCATTTTCCATTGGGATCATTCCTCCCTCCTTAAGAAGCAAGGGTCCCCATTGCCTAAAATTCCCTCCTACGAAGCCTTTGTTGAATATGAAGAGCCACTGAAGATAAGGGTTTTATGTGGTTAACCCAAAACCCTGATAAATGAAGATCCGAGGATAGAGATACCCTTTAATGGTTGTGACCAACTATGATTCTAATAGTGTGCGGCCTACAAATGGACTTCGATGACAAGGATTTTATGCTCTTGAACCATAACCATGATGTTGGTTGTTGATGAAGTAGCAGGTGCCTACATAGCTTGGGGTGGGAGGGAACATCTCCAAATAACCCAAGCCGAATGTTGTTATGCTGAAACTGATGAATGTGAAGCAGGTACCTACTAAAGTGAGGTGGGAGGTCACGTCTCCAATGGAAACCCACTCTGAATGCTGCTCCAAAATTAAAATTAGCATAACTCAGTCAATATAACTCAGAATATTTATTATAGCCTATTTTTGGAAGCAGAAGGATCATTTTTCATCTTCCCATGAGTTGGAAATCCTTATCTGGATACTCTAAGATCTCAGATTCGCGCTACAACAGTTCCGCCGTCACAAAATTTTTGATAAAATAGTTGATTTTAAATCAACGATATCTCCCACATCCGAACTCCGATTTGACCCTTCTTGTTTTTGAAATTGGGTGATTTTTCGAGAGAAATCTAGATCTGGTATTTGTTTTGGTAAATTTTGTACCAAATATTTCAGATCTTATCTACAAAATCACCGCACAAAAAAATTCCTGCGAAAAAATGAAAAAAGAAAAATTCTTCCTGCTTGACCCAAGAAAGTGCTCTGTGGAGGTTGTAGCACATGCCTAAAGTTTGTTGAATATTGCTGAAAATTTTGAAACTGAAATATGCATGAAACTCTCATTCCCATGGAATCGTAACCTACTCTGATACCACTGATCCAGATCTTGGGAGGAGGCCCGCAAGATCTAAAAGATTGAAATGGATCTTGGGAGGAGAGACCCCCAAGATCTAAAAACTCACAATGGATCTTGGCGGAAAGGCCCCCAAGCTCTGAAAACTTGAAATTACCAGAAGAAAAATATGAGAATGCCCAATAAACAAAACCACAAAGAAACTTTTTTATGAAAACCCAAGTGGAAATAAACCAGCTAGGGCAATGGTAGCTTATCTCTGAGAAGAGATGTGACGGCTACATGCCTCTGAACTGTAAAGGCTACATTGTGGTGAACAATCTGTCCTTTTACAAAATGTGACTTGTTACTTATAGTATTTTTCAGTTACAATACCATGGGTCAATTCCGTGGGTGGATGAATACCATGGGTGGATTTTACAATACCACGGGCATATGTCATTTACAATACCATGGGTAAATTCCATGGGTCAATGAATAATATGGGTGGATGAGTACCATGGCTTGATGCCATTTTCCATTCGGATCAATATTATGCATGTCAAACGGAGATTGTATGCCAAAGTTACAACCCTGATAAGTTGATGTACCAATTTACTCAAATAGGGCCCACACTTTGGCATTTCATATTCTAGGGTTAGGTTTTTGCATGTTTAGGGTTTTCTATTGTTTCTCAACAATAAATAGGCCTTCGAGCCTCATTGTAACATAGTTTAAGGGCATCTAGCTGCCACATCCTTTCTGAGAGATAAGCTACCATCACCCTAACTAGTTTATTTCCATTTCTATTTGTAAGCATATTTTAGTATTTTACGGTAATGAAGTGAAGTATTATTTCCACTACATCTTTCTATTTATGATTATCTTTGTAATTTGTTGCATTCCCATTTAAAGATGGATCAGTGGTATCAGAGTAGTCTACTTTTTCTTTGATTTTCTTTGCATGTCCCCAACGAGGTCGAGATATAAGGAGTTAGGGCTTGAACTGGTCAAACCTTTGCAAGACCAACCTCGCAAATCCTAATTGCTTCCCATGGAAGATGAAAAGAAAGACAAGGGGGTAGGAGATCCTATCAAAATCTTGATCGAAGAAGCCCTCGAGCAGCAAAGGAAGGCGATGATGTACACTTTTGCCTAGATCCTTCAACAACTACCCAGAGGTGATGCATTGGCTTCCAATAGCTACTCTAGAAATGCCACAGCCTTCAAGGTACAAGTTAATTTTGAAATCCCCATCTTCAAGGGTCAAATAGATGCAAATGTCATAGACAAATGGTTAAATCTGCTAGAAGGGTATTCTTTTGTTCATGATATTTCGAGTCGGGAAAATATTATTTTCGCTCTTCTCAAAGTAGCCCCCCACATCAAGGACTAGTGGGAAACCTACTGCAAGCAGAAGGATGAAATTAAAGGCTTACTATTTTTCGCCATACCCACTTGGAATTCATTCCGAACTCCCATCAAGGAGTAGTACTACCCTGTCGGAAGCTATGAGGATCAATACATAAAGTGGACCACACTAAGATAGGCAAGGGACCAAGATGTGCCGGAGTTTACCAATATTTTCCATACCCTTTGCACAAAGTTTGGTATCAAGGATTCAAAGAAGCATTTGGTTCTCAAATACCATGGTTACTTGCACAAGTACATCCAGAAAGAAATAGAATTCCTGAATGTATCCTCCCTTGGCACGACATACCGATATGTCGTCAAGGTCAGGAAAAAGTTTAAACAGAAGAAGCGAGACTTTGGATCTATGAATCTGAAGCAAGGGAAAGGTGCCCCCAAAATGCATAACCAAGGAAAAATCCAAGGCGAGGCAGACCAAGACAACCCACAAAAGATGCAAGCAAAGAACAACACTTTGAAGTCGAAAAAGGACACAGGAAAGTGGTGTGAGTTCCATAAGAGCTCCACTCGCAACATAAGTGAGTGTTGGCCCAAGAAATCATTGGTGGCCGAGCTAAGGCTTTTAGAATCAAATGCATGTTCTGACTTTGAGATAGAACCCTACAGGGGGAATGACAAAGGGAAGCAGATTATCAATGCAAAGCCCAATGCCACCATCACCACCATGAAGGTCTAGAAGGAGGAACCCAAAGATCTAGAAGAGGAGGAGTGTCTCTTGCACTCCTAGATGTGGGTAAAGGGTTCCCTACTATAGTTCATTTTCAATAGTGGGAGCCAAAATAACCTCATTTCAGCAGAGATTGTGAAGCAGTTGGGCTTACCAACCACAACACATACACAACTGTACACCATTGGGTGGCTTCACCAAGGACATGATCTTCGCATAAGCCAGAAGTGTCACCTTCCATATAACATCAAGCCCTTCACAGATGAGTTACTATGTCACATTGGTCCCCTTCATGTTTGTGATGAATTATGAGGACAACCATACTTGTGGAAGTGACATGCTATGTAGGAATCAAGGTCCCATGTTGTTATTATTACTTTGGAAATAAGTTGTACATGATACTGGAGGTAGCACTATCTATTTCCATCTCTATGGTTATTATAAAAAAATGTAGTAAGCTCATTTCCAAAATATGGAAATTTGTTTTCCTAATGATACGTGCTGAAGGAAAGAAGAAGACGATGGCCACAACCTTGAGATAGGGTCCCTCTGCACGACAACTATAGATGGACAAGGTCGTGGAGGAGTACGAGGACTTATTTGCATCCCCTGAAGGGGTTCCTCTGCATTGGCAAGTCAAGCACTCCATCGATTTGATCTAAGGTGCATCGCTGCCCAATGGACCAATCTATTGATGCTCTATTCTGGAGAATGATGAAATCAAGAGGCAGATTCAGGAGCTATTGCAGAAAGATCACATCCGTCTGAGTTCATCACCTTGTGGGAGCTCGATCATGTTAGTACAAAAGAAGGATGGGACTTGGACACTCTGTATTGGCTATCAGGTAATGAACAAGATCATTGTCCATAATAAATACCTAATCCCATGGATTGATGACCTACTGGACCAGCTGAATAGGGGGAAATATTTCAGCAAGATCAATCTGAAGTTGCGATATCACGAGGTACCAATTGAGCCCTTCGATGTGTGGAAGACTACCTTCAAAGCCAAGGAGGGCTTTTTCGAATGGTTGGTTATACCTTTTGGATTGATGAATGCTCCTACAACCTTCACAACGCTAATGGATGACATATTACGACCATTCACAAACTCATTTGTAGTGTTATGCTTGGATGACATCCTGATCTTCAGCCGAAGTTGGCAAGAGAACCTCCACCACATCCGACTCGTTCTCCAAACATTGTGGCAACACAAGTTATGTGCCAATTTGGAGAAATGCACTTTTGGCACGACCCAGGTTTAGTATCTGGGAAATATTATTGATGAATGGGGGTGCATGCTGATCCAACCAAGATCTAAGTCATTCGGGATTGGCCATCTCCAACCACTCTAACAGAGCACCATAGCTTTCTAGCTCTTGCCAACTTCTACCACAAGTTCGTGTTGGTATTTTCTCATATAACTTGGCGCTTGAGTCAAGTCACCAAGGGAGGAGTGAAAGAAAAATTCATTCGGAATGAGTCTCAATAGAAGGAATTCATAGAGTCGAAAGACCACCTCTGCTCAGCACCAATGCTCATATTACTAGTCTTGCGACAACTATTTGAGGTCAAGACAGATGCCTTTGACTATGCTATTGGGGCAGTCCTTATTCAACATGAGCATCTAATGGCATATCATAGTGAGACACTTTCAAAAACAGTTCAAAAGTATCCCACTTATGAAAAAGAGATGTATCCCATTATGCAGGCCTATCGACAATGGAAGCATTACATTTTGGGGAAGGAAACGGTCATCCATGCAGACCACCAACCACCATAGTTCATACAGACCAAAGGGAAATTGTAGAATTATCGCCATTAGAAGTGGTCCATAATGTTGTTGATTATCTCAGTCGACCACGAATCATGGTTTTAACCACCATGCTCAACTCATGTGGGCACGAGACTTCTAATTGGACACTTATCTACAAAAGAAACCTAGAATTTGGCCACACATACTAGACACCCTTGGAGGGTCAACATGTTCTAGATTCTCACATCCAAGATGCCGTGTTATTCCACCTGGGTCACCTTTGTGTTCCTTCAGGTGAGCATGCAAAGATGATTTGGGAAGCACACTACAGTCTATCTGTTGGGCATTTCGGGGTGGAGGAAATGGTGGCAGTACTACAAAAGTATTTCTATTGGCCAAATCTTCAACAGGATGTCGGGAAGTACATTAGATCATGCACTGCTTGTGCCATTGCCAAACCAATCGTCAAGAAGCAAGGCCTCTATACCCCGCTGCCTACCCCTAGTTGACCTTGGAAATCCATCTCCATGGATTACATGTCGGGCTTTCCTTCTACTAAGCATGGGAATGACTGTGTTTTTGTGGTCATTGACAGGTTCTCGAAGATGGCCATTATGGCGGCCTCTAAGAAGAGTATCACAACAAAAGCCACTGCTAAACCCTTCTTTGAATGATTGTGGGTACACTTTAGGATCCCATAGTCTATCATCTTATATCGGGATAGCACGTTCCTTAGTAAATTTTGGTCTAGCCTCTTTTCGATGCTGGACACCAAATTTACTAAGTCCACAACCTTCCATCCTCAAATGGATGGCCAGACAGAGGTTGTGAATAGGATGATCGTACACATTCATGTACACCTCAAAGAATCAACGCACATGGGACGAGAGCCTCCCCTATGTTCAGCATAGCTACAACCGGGATGTCCATAACTTGACTTGCCACAACCCTTTTGATGTGGGCTTGGGATTCCAACCACTATTTCCCACTGATGTGCCCATGCCATTTGCAGCTACCCACGCAAACACGGCTCATATCCTGTTTGATATAGATAAGGTAAACAACTTCATTGAGCACATCCAAAACATTTTCCAATAGGTCCACAACATTATGGAGAGATCAAATGCCAAGTACAAGTAGCGACATGATCAACATTGGGTGCCACACAAGTTTTAGGTGGGCGACAAAGTATGGTTACATTTGCAAAAGGAACACCTTACCAAAGCCTATCAGAAACTTAGACCACTCTGATATGGTCTGTACACCATTACCAAGGTTGTGGGAGACAACACATGTGTGCTTAGCATTCTCCCATTCCTTGGCCTGCACCTAGTGTTCAATGTGGACCACCTTTGGCCATACTTCCCACCATTAGTAGACACATCCGACATTACAGAACAACTCACAGCCACAGAGTTAAATCTAGATTACATGGAACAAGTTGCAACTGATTAGATCATGGACACACAGATCATGCAGACTCTCGAGTAGAATATGCAAATGTATCAAATTGTCAAAGCATGCCAACTACTTCCCCAAGGCAAGTGGCTCATGAGGGACCAAGTTCAGTAGAAGTTTATTCATCTCATTGAAGAACTCAATACAATGGGGACCATTGCTTCCTAAGGGGAGAGTAATGATCTAGGTGGATATTGGTGGCCACTCGCCAAGTCCACTTGGACCTCCAACATTATTTCTTTCAGCTTTTTAGTTTCCTTAATTGTAGCATAGTTTACTATTTTTAGTAGTTTTGGGTCCTGAACTTCTAGAGTCGTTTTGAGGCCATAAATGACATTATTTTGGGAAGCATGTGAGCAACATGGGACCATCGACCGATGTTTCTCTTCCCAAAGTTGTAGTTCATGGATATATCTTTCCAAGGAGATATTCTACACGTCAAACAGAGATTGTATGCCCAATTTACGACCCCTCGAAGTTGATGTACCAATTTACCCAAACGGGGTCCATAGTTTGGTCTTTCATCTTCTAGGCTTAGGTTTCTGAATGTTTATGGTTTTCCATTATTTCTCAACAATAAATAGGCCTTCGAGCCTCATTGTAACACAGTTTAGAGGCATGTAGATGCCACATCTCTTATCAGAGATAAGCTACCATTGCCCTAACTGGTTTATTTTCATTTCTGTTTGTAGGCATATTTCAATATTTTATAGAAATAAAAGGAAGTTTTATTTCCATTGCATCTTTGTATTTATGGTTATCTCTATAATTTGTTGCATTCCCATTTAAATCTGAATTAGAGCATCAATAGAGATAATTACCAAAATAAATTATTTGAGTACAAGTGCCTTTTACAATGGAGATATGACAGCCTGGCAGGCATATATTTGTGCACAAATGCCCATATTTCTCAAGAATTTATATTCTTGATTTCCTGTTCTCTCAACTTATATTATCCTTGAGTGTTAAGTTATTCTTATTTGGTACAAAGAAGTTGGATTAGTGCAAGGGTTGAAATTTGTCAAGTGGCTTTCAAAATTATATGCAGTTGATTCTTAGCCAAATACAAGAATCAAACCATGTTGAAGATCAAGTGTTTTAGCTCCATAATAATCCGTCATACTCATAGAGTAATATTGGTTCTGTGATCCTTGCCAAAGTGCTCCCAATTATCATTTCTTCTAACATGAAAATTGATGAATGTGCTTAAAGAAAAGTAGGTTCTACATACTCAAGGTCTTAATACTTATTTATGTTCCATAATAATGAATATAGCAAAGGGAATACCTTGACAAATATATTCACTCCAAGATGTCATCTGCTACTAATAAAAGTGCCTAGAATAGACCCTTTCACCTCCAGGATGTCCCCTGTTGCTAAGAAAAGTGCCCAGAATGGACGTTTTCTAATGTAGCAAACCTCTATGCTAGTTGTCACACACCTCCTATGAAAGAATTTCTCAAACCACATTAGTAACATCCACAAAGAGTGGATCCCCATGAAATATGTGCAATAAATTCAAAGATTGTCTATAACAAACTATTACAAACTGGGTCTATATTGAGGAAAATTGGCATTGGAATGGGACCCTTCTCCCGGCCTTCCATACGAGCTAGTTGTAGATGATGCTGACTTAACATGTGGTTTTAGACAAGACACATATGTAACTATTGTTGTCTAGGGTTGTAAAGATGCAATCATTTTGTTGCCAAGACCGGGATATCCACTTTATCAAGCATTTTTGGCACACAATGGCATTGAAGCCAGGAAATATAATTTTAATTACATAATGGAATTGGGAAGTTAATTTAGAACACCTTGAAAGAGTAGCTAATAATAACACAATAGTAATGGTTCTCTTCAATGCCTATAATCCTTGGGGTTTTGTTTTCATCCATGAGGATTTAGACATGGTTGCAGAGATGGCAAAAAAGTTAGGCTTGTCAATAATTTATGAGGAAATATATCCATTTAAACTTTGCTCATTGCCTGGTACATTAACCTAATGCAACTTTGAAACATAAATTATGGTTTTCCTTTGCAAATATCACATTCAACACCACAAATTTCCATAATTTATGGGAAATTTATGATTCATAAATTTCATAGTAGATGATGATATTTCTTGGCAGTGGAGGTGTCTCCTTTATAATGAACTGTTTCTTTTATTCTAGTTTTCTCACATCCTTGGTGGCACATGTTATAGTTCCAAGTAGTGTGAGTTCATTTATTTTAGTGTTCATATTATTTAGATATGGCCCTTGCGCCTCTAATTGGAAATTAAAATTGTTATCATCTCCATTTTGAGGACATGTTTGTTCAGTTGATATTTGTTACTATATTTTACAACTAGTGGATTATATTATGGATAAGTATAGGCCCTACTCACCTTTTGAAAGGTAAATGAAATGGTGCCATTGGTTGCCATGTGAAAAATTTTGGTGCCTGAAGAACACTCTCATGACTTATAAGTGAGATCCATGTAAGAGGAATTTTCAGTTTATGAATATTAGTTATACAAGAGTTGTTAAAAGGTTTGAAACATGTCATCCAAAATGTCTTGCATGTGTTTCTTAGCTTCAGCCTATTTGTTATAGACATTTTTGGGCACTTCAACCCCAATCATAAATGTCCATAAACTAAGGGCTCATAAGTCCCTAAAAGTGTTGCTCCACTGCCTAAAGGAAGAAGGTCAGCTGATTACATCATCTCCCAGAAGTTCTCCACTAAAAACTACTCATAAATGGTCAAAACTGGACCATACTAAAAGCTCAATGCAGAGGGTGAGATGAAAATCACCTTCCCAGTGTACAAGGTTCAATGCATAGTGAATTTATCCTCTGTAGGGTGCGATGGTCGGGAATGGACAAATGGCAGGGACAAAAATGGGAGGTGGAAGATCATGGAATCTTCCAGAAGCTTCCCCTCTGACACTTGCGTCTTTATTTTCGACCAAGGATGAGTAAGAGATCATCATTTTCCAAGTGGAAGTAGGAACTATCAGAGAGAGGACACTAATCAAGATCCCAGAAGATGACTCACCTCCCTGTAATCATTTATATATGGATCCCTCATCACAGAGATCTAGAGGCTGGAATTTTGTATCTTATAGAGAAGTGTTGTTGGTTTTCTGGTGTAAATTCATAGTGTTGGTTGATGTAAGCTTTGTTTGAGGTGAAGAATGGCTTCCTAGCTGGAGGATGATGTTGGGTCAGAACATATGGTTGTAATCCTCTTGCTACTCTTCATCTTAATAAAGCTATTCTTGTTTTCTTCCATATTCTTGTGTACTTATTTATTTATGCATTTATATGGTTAACACACTTCTAGTCCTATGTTATTTGTAAATATAGATCTTTGTTTCTTTGATAGTCGTATGTTTATGTGATTCAATAGGTTCCTTTTGAAGCTAGGAAGATGAAGAAGAAGCGGTGAAGCTCTATCAAGAAGGAGATGAAATAAAGCGCAAGACTAAGGTTGGCCATATTGGTTCTCCTCTTGTCTATTTTCATAAAAGAAAACAATAGCATACTTTACTTGTTTGTTTCTAAGATAGCCACCCATCTTAGTGGGAATAGCAACCTCCAAGTGGACACTATTCCCAGTAACACTATTGTCTCTGTTTATGTATTTCTCCGCTTCTCAATTCCCAGAATAGTCCCTTATCCTTCTTTTTTTATGTACTATTATTGTCTAGCAATTAGTTTTGCGTTTTTTATAGAAATTTGATGAGAAGGGTCATGCAAGTTTTCCTCAAGCGCTGATTATAAGCTTGATCTCTTGATATATCAAATGCATGCTCTTTTAATGGACTTGTAATGATCTACTGGTTCCCCAACATTGAATCTTCAGCATAAATTACTGACACTTCTTGAATGATATTTGTAGCTGTTACACTGAAATTTGTCACCATGACTATCTGCAGTTAATATGGCTCCATCAATGGTCATATTATCCTCCTTGTAAGCCTCATACCTCTGCTCTTCATGTCAAACTTCAAAAAGAGAGAAAGTCATTAAAAACATGTTTATCTCTGGGTACGCAGGTTCTCTCTACCTTGCCTGCATGTACGCATCCCAAGCTCATTATACCTGCATACTTGTATGCTTTGTAAGTCAAGGGATGGGTGCGTACTCCTGTAAAGGTCAAAAGGCGCGAGTTTCATCTTAAAAAAGTTACTTGTGGTCACTTATAGAGCTTTCTAGAAGAGTGTTTGACATGTATTGAGCGTCTACTGATGGTTCATGCATCCCTATGATAGAGGAACTTATCCCATCAAGAGAGGAGCTACCCCATCCAAAAGAGGGAGTGTCCCATTGATGTTGGAACTGAATAACTTCCTCTAGAACACTATAAATACAGGCATTGGGCCAAGGGAGGGGAGGTTGAAAGTTGAACATTCCAAAGGGTAGATGCTGCTGGAATTAGGACTTCCATTGTAAGCTTGTGAGGAGAGATTACCATCCTTTCTTGTTTCATTTGGAAGTGGGTGAGCTCGTCAAAGTAGAGGAAAACTCTTGCTGGACCCTGGGAGGAACTTGCACAACACCAAGGCTCAGGTTGTAATGGTTTCTTTTTTGTTTCCTTAATACAAATAAGTCCATTCTTCTCAATGATTTGTTGTTAATGAAATGTTCCATATACTCCTTGGTCTATATGTTGAATATGCTTTGTTTTATGGAATATTCAGGTGTTATGTAATCGTTTGATTGTTAGTGTATGCAGGTTTCAAAGTGAAGGAGGAGCTCATCTGGATCGATGAGGCTGGACTGCTGCAACAAGCGTTGGACTTGAGGTAGGATCGAAAAACACTTTGTTTCTCATAGAATAATGTATGTTTAGAGAAGGATTGCTCTTAATTGTCTTGTTTGTGACTAGAGAGTCTTAGACTCCTAGGGAGGTTAGTTTTGTCAGCAAAAATAACTCTTTCCGCATGACAGTAGCCTACTATAATACGCATCATGTCTTACCATTTTACTAAACACTTGTCAAGACATTTGGAGCAACTCTAAATAAAATAACCTATTCATACCAAAGTAAATATAGAATAGTAGAATTTTAAAAATGGTTGAAGTTCAATTGTTTCAATTGTATAGCTTGGTATTTGAATAATACTTGGTATAAAACATTGAATCATAATTTTCAATATAGAAACAAAAATTCTTTCTTCATGAGCGGAAAAACCAAAGCCAAAAATCTTCACATTTTTTAGCTAAATGTTCCCCAATACTCATGCTAAATATTTCATTATCATACTTGCAACTAGAGTTTTGACTATTGTAGCCCATGGCGCATCACGAAAAATGACTCAAAGAAAAAAAATTATGAGAAATTTATGATTGTTCATACATATGTGTCTGCCTTACAAATACAATGATTTGTACATATGAAAAGATGATAGAAAATAAATTGTATGCATAACTGAGGTTTAGTTGAAGTATCCTTATCTACCTCCATAGAATGCAAATGATAGGTTCTAAGAGAAGACTGTCTTGAGATAGGCTATCGACCTTCTCATTCATCTCTAGGAAGATTTGAACTACATTGAACCATGTGAAAATAGATGTGAACTCGTTCCGGTGGTATGTAGTTTCCAACAAGTCGATATGTTATGTCTTAGGAATGTTACACTCATTTCACTACCAAGGAAGAATCTCCAAAGACCTAAAGTTCTCTTATCCGTCCATCAAAAGATTTTCTCAGTAGGGATTTTAATGGCAATAACTCGACAAGATTGTTAGTCCCCCTTCTTGAGTTCCCTTTGAAAAATTATATGGTTGATCACATTTTGGTTGATTTTGTCAATTTAGAGTCATTATGAAATCTAAAGTGTTGCAAAACTCGTTCAATTTTCATTTCATATTTTTGCTATAGTGTTGCAACCTAGACCCTTGCTAGGATGGATGACAAGAAGGGCATCTTTGTTTTATCATTTTTCCCTTGTTCCTCATGCGAACCATTCAAATTCTCTTTTTCTTCATTAATAATTTTGTTAGTTCATGCTTAATAATTTTTGGACTGGTCTAGTGTCTTTTGAGCCCACTGGTCTACTTAAATTTTTTTGTTGTTCCTATACAAATTCTCTAATATTCCATGGGATTCATATGTTTCATTTTAATGGTATAAATTTCTTTATGTTTATTTGTTTCATCTCGTTTCCACCCAAGATATTTTAAGTCCTTTTAAGTAGGGGAATATGACAAACAATAACAATGTTACCATGCACAACTCATACTTGGGTGTGCTCACATGTGGCTTAAGAGATTGACCTACCATTGGGTGAGGTCAGAACTCTTCACACATGCTAACATAGATAATATCATGACCATGTAACATTTTATGATTTTATTATTTCCACCCAAATACTAGTATATTGCTTCGTAGACAGGGACAAACTAAGGATGTGTGACAAATAATTGAGACAATATGTTACCTTCCTTTTGACATGAGACTATATGATATTTGGTATATATGAGTCATTATATAATTAGGGTTGTTTGAACATAATTGTGTCCTGCAGAAGGATCCTTCAAGGAAATGATATTTGATTCACAAGGATCATTATTAATGAATTATCTTCCCCATTTTGTATTTTGTGCCTTCTAAACCACCTTTTTCGAGACATTTTTTAAAATGATATATCTTAATTAGGAATTAAAAATATACTTATATACCATATTGTAAGGATAGTCAAATTGGTTCATCTTCAAAGGTGGTTCTTTTTCTAGGGACAAGTATTGATCTATGATAATATGTTTCAGAATTATCTCCTTGTTAATGTCTCAGATCTTGTCTACAATCCCACATGGAAGGAAGGTTGGGTGGCTTTGGTAGATATATGTACAAACATGCCTTCGCTAATTTATCTTTAATAGTCCTTCCAATCTAAATTAAGAAAACAAATGTTGATCCAATCTAAATTAAGAAAACAAATGTTTGTTTGAAGAACACACTAAATAAGACTAGAATAGTTGTGATATTCAATAAAATAATTTAACTAAAAAGAAATATTTAACATGTTTCTTAAAGAACATATCCATATTAGTGCATATATGGTATCGACACACCAAAAAAATAATAATGGTACACTTAATCTAGTACAACATATAGCACAAAAATAATAATGAGGCATTAATCTAGTACAACCTCTCCTTTTCTAAGATATAACCAAAAATATAACTGGTGTGTTATGAATATTTCCATGCACTATTATGTTGCGATATATGTGAAGCACCACATTTTCAAGTCATTCACTTGAAAAATATAAATTCTTATATTTTAAAAAGAAAGTAGAGCGTTGATGCATTTTAGGACCCCATAATGCATGTTGGTGCTATTTTGAATCTAACATGGGTTAATGCACAAGACGCGGCCAACAAACCCCACTGGATACTGACCCTTTCGACATCACCTGTAAAATAGGGAAAATGTTACTCAAGGCCCCTATGGGGGTTGCGAGAACCAGGCTTTTGTAGAAGTTAATGGAATGGGAATCTAATATGTGTAAACATTCTATAATATTCAACCTACAATTAAAATTCTAACGCTAATTATATATATTCATAAATATTGTGGAAACATTACGAGACAAACATGAAATGTTTGAAAGGGGTTCCTCAATTGTTCATATCACTCAGATAGATTCATCCATAAATTATAACTTTGAAGAAAGAAGCATAACTAAACATAATGTAATCATCTTACTGAACACAAGAAATGAAAATAAGCTAAAACCCAACCATCATTTATTAATACAAAAATGGGCTCCAAACACAAAATATACAACCTTATAACAATATTTCACCTCGACTAAGCAACCTAAATCACATGACATTACAATAAAGTTGCAAAGGAAAACACCTAACCATTCACTATCTCACTAATCACTTCCTAGCCAAACTGAATCCCTTTGGATTTATCATCTCTATACAAAATTACATTAGATTGAATACCATGGGTGCTACCTAGGAATACAATTAGCATGGGTAGGCATGCCACACTTTCTAAAATATATCAAATCAACATAGATTCAACAATATATTCAAACTTAATCGTCTTTGCATTTCTTCTTCATGCACCACTCATTTCTATGGGGTTCTACATTTTGCACCAGTTCTATGCAAGTTCTACATTTTGCACCAGTTCTATGCAATTTGGAAAAAAAACATGATGCTCAAGTGCGTTGTTTCTTGTATGCTTCTTTATGAAAAACTCTTGGAATTCCCTCAAAATTCCATCTTTTCTTCCTCTCAAAATTTTCCCCAACAATCCCCAAATGCACACATGTGGCTTGTTTTGTGCCACTCAAAACTTATGTTATTCCATATCACATGTTGAACCCCCTCCTTCTCATGGCTTAAACTATATGCATGTATCCTTTCATCCTTGTTTCTTCTTTATGTAGCTCAGTCACTGATAGAGATCGAGGCCCCTATACCTTCAAAAATATCTACATGTCACCTCTCATTACATGTAGAGATGATTCCTTCTAGATATTCTAATCCACACATAACCAATGAATGTGATGGTAATGTCCATAATTATTGCTTAGGTGTGAGGTATATGCAATGTCATGATAAACTTTATAACTCAACGATACCTACCCATCTAGAATATTTCTTGAATTTTTCTCACATGCAAATAACATATTCAGAAACTCGTTATCACAAAATGTTTCCTCGATCAAGACTCTTGACATGTCAACTCCCAACATATCTATGCCCAATACTCTCTATGTTGAAACCACTTAAAACATCTAACTATGCCTTATGCTACATTGCCTTACTACATTAAATGCCCTTCCTCTATGATCTAAATGTGTAAACTTGAAGATTTTTAACAATTTCCAATTTAAATTCATATCTATTTTGGGTAGAGGATCAATTTACTAAACACATAAACAAGTAAACTCAAACCAAATTTTACAGCGACATACAAGCAAAACCAACATATCTGAAACACATAACACATAACATGATAAAGGATTTCACCCCTCTTGGGCTACATCTCCTGGTCTACCTTCCAATGTAGGGCCTCTTTCATTTAAAATTCTCAGAAGTGTGTTTACATGCTTTACACTACTCAAATAGAAGAAATCATGTCTCTAATGGATCCAACACATAAAAAAACCCCATTTTGGTTCTTTCTACACCTCATTTGGCCAAAACCTAAGAAATCTATGCTTTTTTCTTTGTTTTCTGAAATTCTATATCTAACCATCCTACAATTTAGCCTCAACCTAGCTCGAGCACCCACAATGTGGAATCGGCGCACAAAACTTGACACTACTCCCACTTGGAGGGTGAAATTGTAGGACTGTTAAGGGCACCATTGATCCAGATTGAAATAGGAATGCAACAAATTATAGATACAACCAAAAATGCAAAGATGTAGTAGAAATAACACTTCATTTCATTAATATCAAATACTAAAATATGCTTACAAAGAGAATGGAAATAAGACTAGCTTGGGCGATGGTAGCTTATCCCTGAGAAGGGATGTGGCATCTACATGCCTCTTAATTGCATTACAATGAGGCTCAAGGGCCTTTCTATTTTTGAACAATAAGAGAAAACCATAAACAACCAAAACGCTAACCCGAGGAGATGTAGCACAAAGTGTTTATGGGCCCCGTTGGGGTTAGTTGGACAACCAACGTCCCAGGGTCATGACTTGGTCATATTATCTCTATTTGATGGGCATGATACCTCGTTGGAAAGATATCTTTGAGTACTATAATGAAAAATATGATTTTAGGTAAAACTTCATTCGTACAATTTTTCGAAAAAAAATCATTTAGGGCCTCAAAACGACTCCTGAAGATTAGGACCCAAAAAACTACTAAAAATAGTAAGCTGTGCTACAATTAAGGAAAGTAAAAATTGAAAGAGATAGTTGCGGGGGTCCAAGTGGGACAGGAAGGTGGCCACCAAAATCCACCTGGATCATTCCTCCACCCTTAGGAAGAAATGGTCCCCATTGCATTGAGTGCCTCCATGAGATGGTGAAACATCTGTTGAACTTGGTCCCTCGTGAGTTGTTCTACAATCTCTGATGTGTCCGGAAATGGTTGGAAGCATGGTTGAGGGTATTCCACATTGAACACTCGATGCAAGCCAAGGAATGGGGGAATGTTGTCCTCCAAAGAATTGTTTCCCACAACCTTGGTAATGGTGTAAGGATCATATCACAATGGTATGAGCTTCAGATGGGCTCTTGTAAGGCATTTTTCTGCAATTCCAATCGAAATTTGTTGCTCACCTATAACTTGTGTGGCACCCGATGTTAATCAAGTCACTCCTTGTACTTGGCATTTTCCACAATGGAGCGATGATATTTTAGTGTGTTGGGTAGAGGTGCTCTGGGAGTTAGGTCAGACGAATGCTGGACCTGACAGTGCAAGAGTATCCCTGTGGGTGAGGAGAAGATGTTCATGTCTTCTTTCATGACCGTATCCAACTGCTTATGCTTCATGGAGGAACCCTCCCTGGGGACCATGGATGTGGCTACGATCTTCCACTTACTTTGAGAGGGAACCAGCAAGAAAATAAATTTCCTACTCTAGGAGATGATCTTACTACATTTCTTAGTAGAGATCAAAGAAGTGGTGGTATGTGGGGCTACCTCTGGTATCCAGTATGATGCATTACCCAAAGAAATAATAGTAACACGAGGCCTTGACTCATACACAACATTTTACTTCCACAAGTATGGTTGGCCTAATAATACATCCGAAACATCAAGAGGTGCAACATCACACAATACCTCATCTGTGAAGGGCTTGATTTTGTAGGGAAGGGGACACTGCTGGTGGACTCAGTGATCTCATCCTTGGTGAAGCCACTCGATACTGTATGGCTGTGGGTGTAGTGTAGTTGGTAGGCCTAGCTGCTTCATGACCTCTACTAAAATGAGCTTCCTTCGGCTACCACTGTCGACAATGAATTATTGCGATGAACCCTTTACCCACATTTGTGTGGAAAAGGTGCTCCCCCTCCTCTGGATCTTGAGGCTCATTCTTCTGGATCTTGGTAGTGGAAACAATGGTGCTAGGCTCTACATCAATGATCTTCTTCCCTTTGTCATTCCTCTTGTTGAGTTTTGACTTAGGGTCGGAACATGAATCTGATTCTAAAGCCTTCAACTTGGCCACCAATGACTACTTAGTCCGACACTCACTTGTGTTATGAGTGGGGTAGTTGTGGAACTCACACCAGTTTCCTGTGTCCTTCTTTGACTTTGTGGTGTTGTTCTTTTCTTATGGCTTTGAAGAGCCTCCTTGGGTTGCCCCGTATTGTATTTGTCCTTGGTTGTACAGTTTGGGGAAGCCTTTCTTGTGCTTCGGATTTGTGGATCTGAAGTCTCGCTTCTTTTTTTTAAACTTCTGCTCGATCTTGAATGGGTATTGGTATGCCATTCCAAGCGAGTCGATCTCTAGGAAGTCCATCTCATCCTGGATACCTATGTAGGAAGCCGTGGTAATTAAGTACCAAATGCCATTCAAAATCCTTGATACCAAACTTTGTGTGAAGGGTATGAAAAATATTGGTAAAGTCTACATGTCTTGCTCCCTTCCCTGCCGCAGTATGGTGCATTTTATGTATTTATCCTCATAACTCTTGATAGGGTAGTACTTCTCCTTGATGGAATCCAGGAATAAGTTCCAAGTGGGTATGGCTGAAAACAGTGAATTCATACTTTCATCCTTTTGCTCATAGTAGGTTTCCCACTAGTCCTTGACGTGGGGGGCTACTTTGAGAAGTGCAAAAGAGATCTTTCCCTGAATGGAAAAATCATGATATCACATTGGAAATATCTCTCCAAGGATTAATATGGAAAATATTATTTTAGACAAAAAATCATTGGTACAAGATTGCCAAAGAAATGTCGTTTAGGGCCTCAAAACGGCTTCAGAAGTTTAGGACCCGGAAAACTGCTAGAAATAGTAAAGTATTCTACAATTAAGGAAACATAAAAAGTAAAAGAGATAGCTATGGGGTTCTAGGTGGGATAGGCAGGTGACCACCAACATCCACATGGATCAACCATTAATCCCCCAATCCTGAAAATTCTAGTCACGTGGTGGCCATATCACCACGAAAGGTGTTGAAGTCTTCGACTGATGTCTGGCCCCCTTTGCTAGCATGATCTTGGTTCTATTTCTCTGTATGTGAATGTGGTTCAACCCCTTCTGGCTAGTCCCTCCTCTCTAACGTGTTGTTGGTTGTATTATGGGGTCATATCACCCGCGTCTGGCCCCCATCACCATTTTCTCTTTGGTTATGTGCTTGGTTACATTGTATGGGCATGTGGTTGTGTGAATGGTTGCGATGGATGGGGTAGGCCCTAGCCCCGACCGTCCCACCCATGGTCTTGTGGCACAGGAATGGCCATGGCCTAAGGCTTAGCGCACCCCACCCCCCAAAATGCATCGATTACCACAGTTAAATATTGTTTTGCCCCATACATTTAACAAGAAACATAACAAAGCGTGTTGGTGTGAGGCCTTGGTTACTTGCTGAAAGGTATTGGTTTCGAATCTTGAGGGGGTGTTTTTAAGCCCTCAACCCAAATTTGGGCTACCATGAGGAGGTCAGATGGAAGCCACAGGTTGGCCCACATGACACCCCCTCATTGGGCCACTTCAACCAAGCCATAAACTAATACAAACTTGTCATGCCACAACCAATCCTGTTGTGCCATGTGTCGATCAACAATTGGCCTATGGAGGACTAGTCACTTGTCCAGTCATGGTCCAGTCAGCAGTATAGATTGTTGACTGGGCATCCCTGCAACTCAAATTATTTTTTTTAGTTGTTTCCCAAAATGATTAGAATGTGTTTCTGGGAGCATTCGATTTCGAATTTGACTTAAATGAGTTGCATTGAATTCAGGTCATCGAGATCTATCCAAACATATAGGTTTCAAGCTATGTCGCACAATTTCAATTTTGAGCATTGTTTTGATCCATGATATCACTCCTCCCCATTGGAAGCATTTGGACCACCAATATCTATTTATCAATGAAATAATAGATGAGGATACATGTTACCAGGAGTAGTGTCCACTCGGAGATTCTATTCCCACTAAGACTAGTAGCTATCTTAGAAACAAACAAGTAAAGACTACTTTTTCTTTCCTTTATGAAAAATAGATAAGAGTGGAACAAAGGACACCAACCTTATTCTTGTGCTTGGTTCCATGCTTGATTCCTCTCCTTCCTGATAGATCTTTGCCACTTCTTCGTCTGCCCAGCTTCAAAGAGCACATGTGGAATGAAATTAGCATAATACTACCAAAGAACAGAGATCTATATTCATAAATAACACACAACCAGATATGTATTAACCACACAAATGCATATACAATCAAACATACAAGAATGCGGAGGAAAAATTGAATAGCTTTGTTAATATCAAGAATAGCAAGAGGATTACAACCAATTGTTCTGAACCAACATCATCCTCTAACAAGAAATCCCTTCTTCACCTCAAGTAAAGCTTAGATCACCCAACGCTATGAAGTTTCACCAGAAAACCAATGACACTTCTCTACAAGATACAAGATTCTAGCCTCTAGATCTCTGTGATGAGGGATCCATATATAGATGATTGTATGGGGGTGAGTCATCTTCTGGGGTCTTGATTAGTGTGCTCTCTCTAATAGTTATTGATTCCACTTGGAGACGGATGATCTCTTACTCATCCCTGGTCAAAAACAGAGAGGCAAGTGTCAGAGGGGAAGCTTCTGGAAGATTCTATGATCTTCCACCTCGCAAACTGTCTCTGCCATTTGTCCATTCTTGCCCATCACACCCTACAGAGGGGCCATCCAGTATGCATCACAACCTTTACACTGTGAAGGTGATATGCATCGCACCCTCTGCACTGGGTATTCAGTATGGTCCAGTTTTGACCATGAGCAATTTTTAGTGGAGAACTTCTGGGAGATGATGTAATCAGCTGATCTTGTTCCTTTACGTAGTGAAGCAACACTTTTAGGGACTTAGGAGCCCTCGGTTTATGGACATTTATGATTGGGGTTGTAGTGCCCAAAAATGTCTATAACAGTTGCCCCCTAAAGCATGAGGTCGTTAAACTTTTGATGTTGGGTGAAATGATTTATCATCAGGATTTGAAGTTTTTTTGAGCTGGGAGGTGACCTGTAATAAGATAGACTACAATACATTATCTTCAAAATATTTTTCATGATCTAGCTGAGGCGGGCATTCCCATGCTCAACTTTATAAATTCATTTTCATGTACATAGGATAGACAATCGTCTGTGTAGCAGACTGATGATTCAGACTCATCATCCTTTGATTGGATGATCATCTGTTTGGAAATGATCTACATTTGATGTCTTTATATTGCTAAATATATGGCAGTCTGGATGGATGAAACTAGATCTGGGGTCTTCAAAACTCATTTAATCTTCACTCGGGGTACAAGTCGATCCATGTGAAAAAATGTTCCGGAGTCAAACATGGAAAGACATCACCTGATTACCAGCGAATGATGTAAGCTGTTAACAGGCACGAGAGGAATCACCAATAATGACAATGACCCTCAAGGTACTACAGTACAATTCACGCGGTGTGAAAAAGGACTTGGCGTCGAAAACCACGCAAAATCTCTCGGTTGAAGGCCGTTAATGTAAACCTGTCGACGAAAGTGAGAAACTTGCCATTGAGGCATTCAAGCTTCAAAGTACTGAAAGGGTTGTTACTAGTTTGACTTCTTGGATAACGAGCTGATGTCAACAAGAAGTGACCTGTCATAGGAGGGCCTTAATGAATCCCACATCTATGACACAAAACGAACCAAATGATTTTGGAGGTGAAAACGATCTGATGATACAGGGTTTAGGGTGGCGGTCATGAAAGAATGGAGCGTGAATGTATTGCAGTGGGTGAGACACAGGTGAATTCTCTCAGTGACTTCTCTTGAACATATCAGTGAAACTAACGATGGATTGGTAGTGTTAACCAAAAAGATGGATGGTGTGATGGACCAATGGTGATATGACCAGTGAACGAAACAACCCAACCTGACTCAGATGCGGAGAGAAAGTGTCATGTTCAGGAGTGACTTGCTACCAATAAAGTTTTTTCAAGTTTTCTTCGCAATTTTCCCCAGTCATTGCTGACCAGTACCTCTTTATTTTTTTCAAGCTTGAGGAGGATAACATATGTTTTTCTATAATTCCCCCTTCGAGCGAAGCTGTCGCTATATTTTAACGAGCCTAGCGACAGTGAAACTCGTTCTCGTCCATTTGGATGAGTTTGTCGCTATTCGGTTTTAACGAGTTTAACAACAAAGATAACTCGGTCCTTTTCAATTTTAGAGAGTATGAAAGGGATGGAAAGGAAACTCAAAATATTGTTTTTTGTCATATTATCCCTTAAGTCCGAAAAAGTGTAAAATAATATGAAAGGGATGAATGTTCGTAAATTTTAACGAGTCGAACAAGACAAGCGCTCGATCTTTTTGTGTAATAATCCCTCTAGTCCAAAAAAGATTAAAATCTAGAGGAGGGATAGCAATTCCAATGACTTTAACGAGCCGGAGAGGCTAATCGCTCGGCAATCTTTTCATATTTTGCAAGTAAGTTGAAAAGAGCTTAAAGGAGACTCATTTTTCAAGGAACGAGTGATGATTTCGGGTGGCAGCTGATTCTAGGTAAGGTTTGGAATTTTCCAATCACGGCAATGTCACAAGGATGGCTAATAGAATCACTCTTCGCAGATGTTCCTCAAAAGGGTAAAAAATCAAATGGAGGCGAATGATCGGCTAAAAAACACAGTGGAGGTGATGATGAGATAATGACCAAGGCTCAGAAGCTAATGATAATGCATTCACAATGGCTATTTACCAAAAACTTGGTTCATTTTTTAATGAGATTAAACATTGGGGGAAACATTTGCTCATTGCTTATGTTTATTTTTTAACGAGCTTGAATTCTACGTTAAAACTGCTTGTGCCAATCATATAATAAGGATATCTCATCTAAGATGCCATTTTTCATGGGGCTTGCACCTTTTAAAGCTTTGCCCTGGATCCTTTCTTCATGCAAGCTAGGAAACAACCAGCCTTACGAGTTTAAAGGGTTAGAGGACCTACAAATTTAAAAAGTAAATGGTCACTCTTCACTTTCATGCAAAAAGGTTTGCATGCCCCCAGGTATAGCGAAAGATTCCTAGGTTACCATATGAAAGCTCTCCATCGGCGTCGCAGACATAATGCTTCCTTGGCGATGTCTATCGAAATAGACAAAGGTGAGTGAGGCAGTTGCCTCCACTCACATAACTTTGACAATGGAATCTTATTATAGTCTAATCCGATTTTCGTAAATGGATGGGTGTGTCAGACTAGTCATATATCCTCCACGAAAACCTACTATATACCCAAGGTTTTCCTGCCAAAACACGCCAGGGTGCATGCCCCCTAGGTTTCAGTCATATCCTCCTGAATCACTCACACTCATCAGGTGGATGGATTGGAGATCCATGAGACATTCCTTGCATGAAAATTCCATTTAGGGATGGCATTTGACTATTTTCTATGTGTGAACCGGGGAATGACAGTTGGTATATGAGCTTGACCACTCTGCCTTCATGCGGAAAACACATTAGTCTAAATAGTGAGGAGACGACGGTTCCCATTCAATAAATATAGTCACACCCAAGGAGTATATTATAATCCATGGGTCCTTGGACTACCATCACGTTCATGTGAACGGTTTTCCTTCTCAAAGTATTGGGCACATTGGGAAGGATCCCTAGTGGTCGATTGGTTCCTTTGTTAAAGCCTATAAGATTTCTCATTTCAGGAAAAAGCAATGGCGAACCAAGTGCTTTCCAAGCAGTTGAGGAAAGGATACTCATAGAAGCCCCTTCATCTATGATGGTACCAGCCATGACCATTTTGTAAGCTTGTACAATGATTCTGAATGGTACACTAGCTGGTACACAGGGTCTGCCTAGTAGATTCCAATTGAAGGAAACAACTAGGTTGCTTGGAGGTGGGACCGAATAGACGGCCGGATACGACTCTGATGAAATTCCTTCATGTGGTAAAGGAATGGGTAGACTTCCCCCAAGTTCATCGGAGTCTGTGTTTACAAAAAGAATTTTAATGGTGTCGTTCTCTTTCTCTTAAGAGACTATATCATTCGAAGATGAACATTCTGAAGGCAAGACTGGGTCAATTGCTGCCTCGACCTTTTGAATTTCATCTGGTATGGATTCATAGGGTTCATTTTCAGTGATAGACGTTTCGGCTGACCACAATGGCATGCCAGCTAGATTTTCAACCAGTGGTGGACTCAGCAAGAGTTTCCTATATCCAGGAGGGAGCCATAGAAGTGAAGCAAGACGGTCATCCAAAACTCTTTTAGCTTCATCTAGGAAGGGACAACGGTGGACGGCGTGATTGCCTTCACACAATTTACAAGGAAATTTGTGATTCCTTTTCTGCCTAGACACTTCACTTTCACTGGTTGATGGTGTACTTTCAACATGACCAATAGAGGTTGACGACATCGGATTGTGCAAACGAGGAGACCAGTCCCTTAAGATCTGAGGGATGCAAGGACAATCTCGATGATAGTGGTCTCCTTTTCAAATGACACATGGAGATTTAGGTTTAGATGGTGCGGTGTGAAGATATTCACTAGACGACGCATGGTTGCCCCCTTTCGCTTTTGGTCCTTTCTTTGTCTTTTCTTTTTTTTCTTTCCGCTTCTTCTTCTTCTTAGTTACTTGATCTTCAGATTTACCAGCTTCATCAAGTGAAGAGGAAGGACGAGACGAAGAAATAGACGAAGTAGAAGGCTGGGGGGTAACTCTAGTATCATCTAGTTGTTGACTTGATTGTTCAGGAATTACAGTATTCTGAACGACAGAGGTAGAGAAGATCCATACGGGCAAACCAATTGTCAACCCTCGAAGTGACAATGTGGCCATATGGGGTGCACCAACATCTCCCCAAGAGGAGAAAGGACTAGGATTTCCTCAAAGGGGAAATCCTTGGTTGGTAGACTCCATTTTTCTCAACCTAAAGACCAACGAGGGAACTTGTGATGTTATTCTGATTAAAATAAATTTTAGACGCTTTGACACAACTTGTTTTTTCAATTTTTAAGTGTCAACAAAAAACAAAATATGACTCTAGTTGCCTTCAATTTTTAATGAGCCTGAAGTAACAAGTGCTCAGATGGACCTTTTGTTTTAAGGAGTTTGAAAAGGAACGAATGAGACTTCTCTAGAAATCTAGGCAGAGGGGATTACCAAACCAATCGCAAAAGTGTAGAATACCTTTTATGGTATGGCAGTCAATCTTCCCAAATGCTGTGTTCAGTGCGTTGCGATCGATAGGGCGGAAGACACGGATTCCTAACGATAAAGGATATATCTTATTGTGGTCTCCTAATATATACTCGATGGTACCTGGGAGCAGAAGTCCGTACTGGCACTTGTCGTCTCAGAGTGGAGGAATCACCCAACCAACAATGAAAACAACAGTTACCAGGTTTTACGACGTTGGAATACATCTCTAGCTTAGACTTCTAGATGTTGTGCATTAGGTTCCAAAGCATTTTTAGATTCATTAAATTTATTTCTTCTTCTTCGTTTGCCCAGCCTAAAAGAGAAACTGTAGAATGAAAGAAACATAATAGTATCGAAGAACAGAGATATATATTCATAAATAACACAGGACCAGATATGTATTAACCACAGAAATAAATATACAATCAAACATACAAGAATGTGGAGGAAAACATGAATAGCTTTATTAATATCAAGAATAGTAAGAGGATTAGAACCAATTGTTCTGACCCAGCATCATCCTCCAGCAAGAAAGCCCTTCTTCACCTCAAGTAAATATTAAATCACCCAACACTATGAAGTTTCACCAGAAAACCAACAACACTTCTCTACCAGATACAAGATTCCAGCCTCTGGATCTCTGTGATGAAGGATCCATCTATAGATAATTGTAGGGGGGTGAGTCATCTTCTTTGTTTCTTCCTTTTCCCAAATTCTACAACTAACCAGCTTACAATTTAGCCTCAACCTGGCTTGAGCGCCCCAAATGAGAAATCGACACACAAAATGTAGCAATATTCCTACTCAGGAGGTGAAATTGTGGGACTTTAAGGGTGCCATAAGCCCCGAGTCCTAAAAATCTCGGTCACGTGGAGGCCATATGACCATGAAAGGTGACGAAGTCTTGGGCTACAGTCTGGCCACCTTCGCTGGTGCACCCTTGGTTCTATGGACCTACATGTGACTATGGTTCAGTCCCTTCTAGTTGGCCCCTCTTTTTTGTTGTTCTCCTGCTCACATTATGGGGTCATATAATCAAGGGCTGGCCCCCATCTCTATTTTTTGTCCAGTTATGTGCTTGGTTATGTTGTATGGGCTTGTGGTTGTGTTAATGGACACAAGGGCTAGACTAGGCCCTAGCCCTCATCCCCTCGTCTATAGTCCTATGGCATAGGGGTGTCTAGGGGCTAGGTCTTACCCTGCCCTCCCCATATGTGCCAATTACCAAAGTTAAATATTGTTTTGTGAATTAGATGAAGAAAGAGATAACTTTGTAAAGTGGCTGAAACAAGGATCAGGAAAGTATAAGGTAAGTTTCCCTTTAAATGTTTTAACTATATCCATGTTGGTCATCATGCATTGAAGTGTCCTGAAAATAAGAAAAAGGACTATGATCCGAAAGAAAAATTTAAGAATGCTGAGAAGGACAGAAACAAGGCCAAGAAGAAATGTTTCTTTATTTAAGAAGAGAGCTCCTCTAAATTTATCCCAACCAATCCTTAGAGAGGACAGAGATGATGAGATCCCTAAGGAATTCATGCTGATGGACATAGAAAAAATGCAAGTTGAGGCTATTTCTAATGATGATGAACGAGAAGATGATCTTGAAGGAGATCTGGTAAGTTCACTTGGGGAGATAGGGATATAGTTGATCTTGTTTAAAAATTTTCCTTTCAGGTTCATCGCGTGATGTGTATACAATTCCTAAAATGCAGTCTAAGATGATAAACAATTGTTTAATCTTCTTTTGGCAATGAAAATCCTACCTACTAAGGAAAGAAAATTGAGAGTCTTTCAACAAAGAGCACAAAGCACACACTGAATGCACTGTCCTAAATCAAACCAAGCAGTCTAAATGCAAATGCACATGCATGTATTTGTTTTTCAGCCTTCTTAATGTATGAATGACAAGAAGAATGCTAAGTGCAAATCTGAATTATTTTCCAAAGTGACAATACTAACAAATTTCTTTTCAAAATGAAGTGAAGATAAGGACGAAACTTTGTGATTTCGAAATGAAAACTATTTTCGACACTTGAAAAACTACTAATTCAAATCAAATACAAGAGTAATAGTACAATCGACTATCAAGAACAATGGGATTCTCTTCTATGACCGAAAACGACACTTACGACACTTTCAGATCAAGAAACGACAGTTTGATTACGCTACTTCTTTGTAAAAGAGAACTAAAAATGGCGCACAATACATAAAAAAACTTACAGTTCTTTGCACAATGGAGGCAGAATGATGGAAGAGAAGAGGGTTTCCATAGAGATATACTGACCACAGAAAGCAAAACTCCTGAATAGAACTAAAAATAGTGAAGAAAAACCAAAGTCTGAAGGTAAAATTAACCTTCCCTTACCATCGCACCTGTCACACAGGGAATCCAGTATGCAGCGCACCTACTGCACATGGGAAGTGCGATGCATAGAGACTGCCTTGAAGGGAGGGTGTGATGGTACCAGTGCGAGACTTTTATCCAGTCTTTGATCACAACTTGCAGTTCAGTTCAGGGATTTAGGCCAAGTAAGTGATGTTTAGTAAATATAAATCACAGGGGTTGATCTAAGGAGGTTACTAGAGCCACCACTTAGGGAAATTAGAGTGTTTGCAGATCGATTGTTCAATTTATAAACAAAACATGGAGATAGACTGAAGCAACATTGATCTACTTTGCACTTGCATAGAAAATGCAGTTCAAAGGCTAGCTGGCTTGACTTTAGGCTTCGTTTGTAAGTTTATAAAACAAACAAAAATAGACTAACAAACAATCTATTCGTTCCCCAGTGGAGTCGCCATTTTGTTACCGGGAATAGTGTCCACTTAGAGCTATTATTCCCACTAAGACTGGTAGCTATCTTAGAAACAAAAAAGTTAAAACTACTTTCGTTTTCCTTTATGAAAAATAGACAAGAGGGGAACAGAGGACACCAACGTTTGTCTTGCACTTGGTTCCTTGCTCGATTCCTCTCTTTCTTGATAGATCTCTATCGCTCCTTCTTTGTCTACACAGCTTCAGAGAGCACCTGTGGAATTAAAGCAACATAATACTATCAAAGAACAAAAATCTATATTCATAAATAGCACAGGACCAGATATGTATTAACCACACAAATGAATATACAATCAAACATACACGAATGTGGAGGAAAACTTGAATAGCTTTATTAATATCAAGAATAGCAAGAGAATTACAACCAATTGTTCTAACCCAGCATCATCCTCCAGCAAGAAATCCCTTCTTCACCTCAAGTAAAGCTTAGATCACCCAACACTATGATGTTACACCAGAAAACCAACATCACTTCTCTACAAGATACAAGATTCCAGCCCCTGGATCTCTGTGATGAGGGATCCATATATAGATGTTTGCAAAGGTGTGAGTCAGATATGGGTTTTTTGATTAGTGTCTTCTCTCTGATAGTTCTTGGTTCCACTTGGAGATTTCATTGATCTCTTACTCATCCTTGAGTGAATTTTGAGAGGCAAGTGTCATATGAGAAGTTTCTAGAAGATTCCTTGATCATCCACTTAGCAAACTGTCTCCGCCACTTGTCTATTCTCATCCATCGCACCCTGTAGAAGGACTTTTCAGTATGCATCGCAACTCCTATGTGTACTAGGTGAGATGCATCGCACCCTCTACACTGGGCATTTAGTATGGTCCAATTTTGACCAGTTCTGAGCAGTTTTCTGTGGGAGATGACGTAATCAGCTGACCTTGTTCCTTTAGGTAGTGAAGCAACACTTTTAGGGACTTAGGAGCCTTCAGTTTATGGACATTTATGATTGGGGTTGCAGTGCCCAAAAATGTCTATAGCAATGAGTGCAACATCAGAAAGGATAACAATTATAACATCAAAATAGTGATGAATTCATATTTCCATAGAAGAAAAGAAGACACATGTGATCAACTAATCTAAAATATAGCACTAAGTGAATTATGAGATATTATTTCAAGCTGAGCATGGAGAATGTTTACATCATAGAAATATATATTAGAAACAGACACCAAGGAACACATATGCCTATAAGCAATGACACAAGAATCTTTGCCAAAAATTGCATTCCGCCTTCTTATTTTCACTTGGCAGAATGATACAAAAATTGCAGAAAATGTAGACTAGCTTCTTACACTACCAATCCCAATTAGTTTCCATGTCTTTACATCACCATATACAATGAGGAATTTGAATTACCACTCTAGATGGTCGAATTCACTTCAAGAAAGTTGAATGGTCTAGATGCAATGCATCTTCACTTGCTATGTAGAAAAAAAATAGAAATTGTTATTACAATTTAGAAACATAAACTCAAACAATGCAGATTGTTTGTTTAACAACTCAAACTACATGATTATAAACTTATCAACACTTATCCAACAAATAAAATGAATTCTAGAAGCTCCAAATTTTGAAATTTTCCAAAATAGAGTTGACTGATATGTTTGCGTAGCAGAGGACACCGAATTTATGGAAAAATAGGGTTCAAAGATGAGTTCATATATCTTGAATACAAATGTTGTTGAAAAACTGAGAGAGGTTTTTGTAGATGAGAGTGTCCTTAAGAGAAAACTCTATTAGTTTCCAAAAATTCCTCTTCAACTCCTCACAATCGACACCAAAACACCTTAACTAAAACAAGAAATGCCAAAACCTAAAAAATAGACTGTAAAGATGCATTTAATTGTTCTAATATATGACATCTGTGCATAAAATGAAGGAGGATTTTTTTGTTTTGGCCTGTGATTGTAAAAAATTATTTCAGTTTTCCGAAATTCATTTTCATTTGGTCAGAAAACGTTTTTGAAAATGATGACAAAAACAATCAATTTCGCAGCAAATTCGTAGCAGAGTGTGGCAAACCTCCATGGTTGATATGGTTGCAGGGATTTCCTCGAAAAATAGAGAAAATGGGTATGTTTGGAATGACATTATGATGGTGTAGAACCCCTGAAGTAGCTTTTTCAATGCAAGTAGACCTTTAAGATAACTGACTCCAACTTGTGCAATATGTGCACAACAAACTTTGAACTTCAGATTTGAAATTGATTTTTCTGCTTCAAACTGATTGAGGAATGTACTTATCACCTACATACATCTTATAACACCTTGTACATGCTTTTAGAACTACAAAAACTCCCACACTTCACCAAAATAAGGGACCTTTGCAATTTTTTTTTTTTGCAAAGAAAAAATCGAACTTTTTATTAAAATAAAAAGTTACATAGTATATGCAATTAAGCATTCAATATGGCTATATGAAAGTAGATCATAGAGCCCACAGGATACAATCCGGCCTAAAAGAAGAAAGCAAAATGAATTGTTCCTAATATCAGGAAAGCGAGAAAAAAGAACCAAATAGTCCAGCTGGCCTAAGTTTTCATGCCCTTCTTCTTCTCCACTTTTTGCCAACCATCAATGTTGGGAGTGGAGTCAATAATGGTTGGTTTTCCATTGTGTTCGTTGGTTGTTCCTTGTCTGAATCTAATCCTTTGGGGCTGTGAGTTCGTTTGGTGCCACTTATTTCCAGTTGGAGTTCTTGTTCCTGTTCCAAGTTGTTCTCTTTTTCCTTATTATCCTGAATTTTATCTTCTACTGTATTGTGTTCTTCTTTCTTTGCTGTAGCTGCCTTCATTATCAGATTTTCTATATTCTACCATCCTTTCGACTTCCTTTGTTGCTGCTTACTCTTATTGGGGCTGGTACGTGGACATGCATTGTATAGGTGACCTGTTTGTTGACATCCCCGGCATCAGAATGCTGTGTTCTCATAGTCCAAGGGTTGTGTCCACTGTGTATTATTGAAATTCATGATTATACTTTCTGGTAAGCCTTGGCTGAGATCTACTTCAACACACATTCTGGAAAATGTAAATATTACTTTTAGGTGTCTCTCTCAATCAATATTTAAGAGTTTGCCCAAGGTATTTCCAATGGCGGTTAGAGCCTTTTGATGCCAAAAATGTAAATGGAGGTTATGCATCCTAACCCATACTTGCATCCTTAATACCATCATAGTATTGGCATCAAAATCGGGAAACCATGGGGTAATGAATAGTCCAGCACTACCCTAGAACCATGGCCCTTGGTTGAGGATTATTTCCTTTTCCTCTTCTATGTGAAATCTTACTATTAAAAACCCCTTAGGGTATAGATAGATTTCACATTTTTTTTGTCCAGACCGTATGGATCCATTGATGCAATACGTCAACTTTGGGCCAAAAGCCATTAAATCTACAAATAACTGCGTATTTGTGTAGATCTGAGTATATAGATTTTACCTCTGGTATATTAATGGAGATAGATGGGCTCTCCGGCGTTTGATCTACATGTAAGGCCCCGGGGGTTTAGTGGCAGCTATGGGGTTTGTTTTCCCTTTTCCCTTGGCTGTGTCCTTGAAAGACCCTATATTTTGCAAGCTAGTTCTAGAGCTTTCAGCACCTCCTCGTAGTCTCATATTGAGAATGATTGTAGATCCTGTCTTGATGTTGTAATCTTGCATGGTTCTATAGTCTTGCAGCGATCTGCCCCCATTTAATAGGTGTTGTTTCCCAGCCGGGTAGCCAGTCTGAATGGCAATGTTATTCTTCAAATCTGTAACACTGTCGTTATCATAAGTCCAAATCACAGTTGTTTTCCCCTTGGGCGTTTTAACAAATATTTGAAATCGGTTGGGAATTGTCCCATCAGAACCAGAACTGGCAATTTGGGGTGTCCGGAGGTTTTTCCTTCCAGCAATAGAGGCTTCGACTGCATCTACTCCAATTGTCTTGCAGCAAACGGGTATGGTTTTTACGATCATTGCTAGGCACTTGCTCCTGGTTGTCAATGGCTTGAAGCAGTCTATCTTTGCCTTGATCTTGTAGATAGATCTGTGGAGTGGCCATGCTTTTTGGAAACCATTTATGTCTGAATTGTGGAAAGAAGGATCCGTGGCCAAAAAGATAGATATTTTGCCAGATCTAGGCCTTAGCACTACTGGAAGATCGAGATCTAATCTCCCAACTACGTGAAAGCTTCGATCTAGCCCTAGGAGCTCCCCTCCCCCGATTGCAAAATGACAATGACAGTAATCGCTTGGAGGCGATGGCAGATCTCGGTATCTTTGTGGAGCGGCCATTCCTTGAGAATCTGCACTGTGTCAGACTAGTGGGAAGAAAAATCCATGGCAAAAAATGTAGATCTGATCCCAAATCCAGACTCTAACACTACCTGTGGCTCGAGATCTGTTCTCCCAACAGCAAAGAGACTTCCATCTCGACTTGGGTATCTCCCCTCCTCCCCTTGCAGGTATTCAGCACCAGTAATTTCCTTGGAGAAGTCACCAACGCTATTCTGCAGTCTCCTTTATAGACAAATCTTGGGTACCTGCACCCTCATCTTCCCCTTGTTGCAACCATCTAATTCCCTGCGAGGCATTTCAAGGCGGGTGCTGCTAGATTTGACGAGATAGTCACCAAGGAGGGGTTTCCTCATTGCGGCCTGCTGCATATTCGGTTCGCGAGGGATCGAAGACCACCAAGAGTCGTAGAGCAAAAAAAATTCCTTCTGTAATGCAATGTTCCCTTTGCAACTTGCGTAACAAATGGGTAGAAAATGTCTGTTTGAGCCTGCAACATTTTGCATCAGGATGTTGATCTATTTCATTTTCATCCCTTGGAGAAACTATTGCTTTCTGGAATCCACCCGAATATCATGGAAACATACCTCTCCTATTTCCTCTTGATGTTGAAAAGGATTCTCATGAAAAACTTCTATAATTTCATCATCCATAAAATGATTATCTTCATAATTTTTTTCCAAATGCTCAATAATTTTTTCAAAATGTATGCAACAATATTGGACCAACAACAAGGAAGGATGTTTTTCTATATCTCTCATAAAATACAACATGAAAATCTCTAAGAGAACAAAATCAACCATTTGGCAAGATTTCTTACCAACATCTTGCTTTTTTTTCCAATATAGCCATGAACATCTTCATTAGACAATCTTCATGAAATTGAACCTTAATTCTACGCACATGCATGTGAAATTTAACCATGTGAAGAGTAACAACATATTGTTTCTGATCTTTGAATTTTTGCAAATAAGTTTTCCAATCAACATGAGGCATGTGATTTGGAAAAGCTACAATCTGATCTTGATTTAAAGGAGCATACCTTACAACTGAATTCATTTTCAACCAATAAAATTGCCAGTAAAACACTAATTTCCAAATGCTGTTGCCAGTAGAGTCTTTGGATTAGGTTGAAAGATGATTGGATTTTCTAGGTGAATGGTGTTGGGTTGTGTTATATTCTTTCCACATAGTTAATAGGGGGTTTGAGGGGTATCCGTAACCCCACTTTATGGGGTCCGGGGCAGCGCCCCGGAAAATTTTGGTTTTGGACCCTATGTTAGGTTGGGCGGACCCACCTATGGTTTTATGCATGATTTTTGCACATGTTTTCTGGACGCGATGGTTTTCAGTCCATGGTTTTGGACACGGTGGTTTTTCGGTCCATGGTATTGGATGCTTCGACATGTATAAATATGTATTGTAACATTGAAAGGAACATAATGA
>APFE030651378.1:58137-74981 GCA_000404065.3 Pinus taeda
TGTATAAATATGTATTGTAACATTGAAAGGAACATAATGAAAAATCAAGCTGGTAGTCCCGGTTTTTGGATCCAGGGGAAAATCTTTGTGCATATGTGTTTTTATGTGTTATGCTCTCACATTGTTTATTTTTCTGTGATTTAGAATTCGTATGCAGGTAATTTTTGTACGGGGTTAAAACCTACATAAAGGGCTTTTGATTTTATTTCAGAGGTATAGTATGTTGAATAATGGAGGTGTCATATGACTTCAAATATTCATAAATTCAGGCAAATACATCCTGGAATTCTCTCATAGGTTCAACATACTTTAATTTATGTTCAGGAGGTAAAGATTTCGACATTTTTATCATTTTTGGATTATCCTGATTTCCAAAGTTGTACCCTTCAATATCTGCTTTTAATGGTTCCATTTTAGGTTTCTTGGGAATGTCATTGGAATCAAACAGATCTTCTAGAGGAGTCAATCCTTTTGGTAAATAATTGTATTTTAGGTTAATAACCCCTATTTCCTCATCAATTATTTCATCTAGGTCCATTTTTTTCAGGGTCTTGAACTTCTTTTTGTGTGAATTGTGGGATGAAGCATATTAATTGAACTTTCCTCTAAAATGTTTGTTTCTGCCTGATTTGTCTGATTAGAATTAATAAATGTATCTACATCTATGTAACTGTTAGAAAAATCTTCATCTAAAGTTAAGAAGTTATTAATCTGCTCATCACTATCAAAAACCTGCCAATTCTTCAGATTATTAGGTATGGCTGGTCTATGCCTAATTTCAACAATAAATTGATGATTAGGTTCAAAAGGTAATTTGCAGGTGCTGGCAAACATTGCCAAGTTGTGCGCTTGAAAGTTGTGTTTTCTAGGGATTGTAGCAAGCTAAGTTTCCAAAAAAGTGTTCAGAATTTCTATGACTATTCCTCTATAATACCCTAATCTAGGATCCCTAATTAAGTATTTTCCTTTGATCTGTTTAATGAATAATTCTGAATCTCCTATGATAGACACCCTGATTGCTCCTAAACTTTTGACAAGTTTAAGACCTAGCAAGAGAGCCTCATACTCTGCCATATTATTGGTGCACTTAAAATTTAATCTGTAGGCATGGCCTTCAGCATGATCGTTTTCTAAATTGTACACCCAAACTCCTACTCCTGCCCCTAGTTTATTGACTAAGCCATCAAATTCTAAATGACAAAGAATTTCATGCTCATAATTAGTGTCAGGGGTGGTAAGAATTTGTTTAATAGTGGGATCTGATTTTTCATTCTCATCTGGTTTTTCTTTGGAATCTGATATTTCCTGAATCTAAACACTTGATTTTTCTTTTTTAATTTCTTTTGGTTCTACTACTAAAACTTCTAAGGTATTAGGAGGATTGGTTTCTGCATTATAAAGAATGAATGAGTCCATATCAAAGTGTACTAAGTAGATGGGGAAATTTTGTGGTTTTTCCTGACTACTTACTACATACTTCATCAATGTTTCTCTATATAGTTTCTTTGGTTGGCTGAAAACCGAGATAGTAGCATATGACATATCCAAGTAAAGAGTTCCCTGAAGTTTAGCACCCCAGGATCTGGACAATAACATGCCATATTTTGGTGGTATATTTGCTACCACTATATCCATTAAGATTGTTTTTGCAGGGTATTGAACCAATGAGACACACAAGTATTTTACCAATCCTAAACAGCTCACCTGACTAGAATCAAAAGAAAAGAGATCTTTGTATGGTCTAGTGATGTCTAGGTCTAGCTTTTCCATTACAGACTTGGGCATGAGATTATGAGATGCCCTAGAGTCAAATATGTCATTGTGAAGAATCTTATCATGTATGTTTAAGCTCACATAGAAAGAAGGAATTCCTCCTTCTAATGGTTTTCCATTCACTTCTGGGCCAAAGATTAATTCGGGCTGATCATAAAAAACATTAACTGAGTCTCCAGTTCGAGTAATTTTTAGTGATCTATTGATTTGAGTTCAGTAAGCATCATGTTTAGCCAATTCAGATAATGGAACAGAAATTTTTAGCTTACCTACTTCAATTTCCAAATTAAATGGTTTTTCTACTTGTACTTTTGGATTTTGAACAGCAGTATTCTCTTTGTTTTCTGTATTTTCTTTGTTTTTCTGCTTTTCAGGAGTGGAATCATTGTTTGTTGGTTCTTCTAAATCAACTTCTGGAGGTTCTTCCACATTTCACTTGGAAGGAAGAGAAGTGGAGGGTTGTTTATTATTTAGTTGATTATCAGATACATCTTCAATTATCTGGTTAGAAGGATTAGTGTTTGATCTAGAAAGAATATGTGCAAGTGTGGAGACTGTCTTACCTTTTATGGGTTGTTTTGGAACCTTTTGCTTGGTTTTTTCAGGAACATCAATTCTCCTACTTCTCAAAGTTGTATTGCTTATGCACTTCAAAGATATCTGTGTCATATCCTTCCTTGAACTCGAATGATTCATCTGACTGAGTTTGAAATTGTTTAAGAATGTGGACCTCTTGATTTTCTTGGGTCAAGAAAACTTGCTTTTCATTACTAAGTCCCATCAAATTTATTTGAGTATCTTCTACTGGATCTTCAGAGTTGGAAGCTTCTGCATAATTCTCCTGGAAAAGGGGTCTAATGTTTTGGTCTAGACCAGTCTTCCCAATATTCTGGTTTTGATTTTTTCTAAAATTAGGATTTCTCCCTGTGTTGGTTGCCTGACCATCCCAAGGAGCTTTCCTTTCAATTGTTTCCACTCTATCTCCTAGTCTATCCATCACTTTAATTATGGCATATAGATTTTGTTCAAAGGGTGAGGCTTCTTCCTTTAATGGTTTTCTCCTTTCACTCCTAGCTTTGGCTCTTTTAGACATCAAGTTGGCTTCAACACTGACATCTATGCTTTGCATATCTTACAAAGTATGAGGGGCTCATTCTCTCAGCTAGAAAGCCATGTCAGGATCAAATCCATCTGGGAATTTTATTAAGGATAAATCAGGTGGGGGCCCAAGGTTTTGAGGGATGGCTTTATAGACATTGTTGAATCTAGTGCATTAATCCTGCACAGTTTCTTGTGTTCCTCTCTTTAGGTTTTCATACTCCGATAGAATCTGAAGAGGATCTTTCTTTTTCTCCCATCGGTTCAGGAATTGTCTATAGAGAGTTTGTAGGTTGTCTATACTATTTGTTGCTAAACCTTTGAACCATGTTCTGACTTCCCTAGTTAAAATTTGAACGAATATTCTCATTTGCACATGATCAACATCTATTTCATAAATTTCAAAATAATCAGTGATCTTCTTAGTGTGTTGTTGGGTTGTATAGGTACTAGTACCATCAAACTGAGTGATCTTACTTTGGTAATCCTGGGGCATGGCACCTAAGTTTCCTGGTAGTACCAAGGGGGTATACCTATTTTCCATAATTGTAGGTAATGTTGAAACAACAACTGGGATTGGAATAACAGTGGGTGTTTAGGTTGCGGATGGAGGGCTAGAAGGGGTGGTCTGTTGTGGAGTGCTTTGAGGTTGATATATATGAGGAAATGGTGATGAGCTTGTAGAGGAAAAAGTAATTATAGAGGGATTAGGTGATCCTTCAGTGGTAAGATTAGATTGTAGTGAGTTCTGAAAATTTCTATCAATTGACCAATTGACAGCTTGAAGTTGTAATTCTTTGATGAATAATGGATCTGGGATCAAGTCAATTAATTTAAAATCAGATTAAGTCCTAAAAAAAGAGGTCTCAAAATATTCATCAAATGGTTGATCTTCAAGGTAAATTCACCTAATAGGAAAGGGATGATGATCCAAGGGTGGGCCAAGGACTATCAGAACTTCCTTAACTTTCTTGTCTCCTAAGAATTCTGGGGATCAGATTGGGGTTCTCAAACACTTGTGGTGGTTTGGGATCAGGATTAACTATAGTGTAACGAGTCCTTTCTGAAGCCAATTTTTTAGGTTTCGTTTTTTATTTCTCTTAATTGATATCAAAAAAACTTCTATGACTTCTTTAAGATGCTTTAGATTTATGGTTTTAAACTTTCTTAAAGATTTGTTATGACTGAGGATTTTGTGACCCCAGTCAAGTCACCACTATGTTAGCACTCAGATTTTCCTTGAAGTTGTTAGAAGAAGGCAAGGGGTCCGAGGTAACCACAAACCAACTTTTAAGTACAGAATTTAGCCAATCTGCACTCAGAGAGGGCTCTCTCTTTAAGATTTAGCTTTGTTTTATAGGATATTAGGCTAGTTATAGAAGCTTGGGGGTTTGATTGTGTTTGGTGGTGGAATTCAGGAGAAGATGGGTAGAACAGAGTATCTCAGTCCATTGGGATATGGAGTCAACTGCAGATGACTAAACTGAATTAGATCGTTTTAACAAAGGAGGGATTTACAGGAAAGATAGCTAAACGAGACACAAATGATAGCTTTAATGGGGTGAAATGGTCTTGAAAAGGAAGAAGGGCAATTAAGCTTCCTTCAGCAAATTTCAATATGAGGGAAAATGGGTGATTACTAATAAAAAGCAATTAAGAACTTTTTATTAAATAACCACAATGATAAACTAAGAAGCAAGGAGTAGTTAGGAATTCCCTGCCTATGATAGCTTAGAAGAAAACATTTAGAATAAAAATAATTTTAAATACAGATTTCACTGAAGCACTTTCTGAAATATACTCTTTCTTTTATTATTCAGATATTAACAAATGTGAAATATTAAACCAAAAAACAATAACACAGAAGATATAAAATACTTATTTGTCCAACGTTTGACACATGAATCCTGTAAAAAATCCTTTACTTTATTTCTTCATCCATCCAGCCATACAAGAGTTGTTCAACAGCACTTTATTCCAAAATAATAAGTCTACAAAATGTCTCAGAATCCACCCCAAGTACTTCGAATGAGGAAGTACTTATACAAAAATTTACAATAAAATATCTCATAACTGAGAGAGATATAATCTAGGAAGTGTTATAGACATATTTGTGCTCTGCAACCCCAATCACATATGTCGAAAAAACAAGGGCTCTCAAACCCCTAAAAGTGTTGTTTCAATCCCTAAAGGATCAAGGTCAACTAATTACATCATTTCCCAAAAGTTCTCCCTGAAAAACTACTCATAATTGGTCAAAACTAGACCATACAGACTGCTCCATGTTGAGGGTGCGATGCATCTCACTTGTTACACACAAGGGGTACGATGCATACTGAAAAGCCCTTCTGTAGGGTGCGATGAGTGAGAGAAGACAAATGGCATAGGTAGTTGGCTAGGTGGAAACTCAGAGAATCTTCTAGAAATTGCTCATATGACACTTGTCTCTCTAAATTCACCCAGGGATGAGTAAGAGATCATGAAATCTCCAAGTGGAACCAAGAACTATCAGTGAAATGACACTAATCAAAATCCCAGAAGCTAAATCACCCCCCTACAAATATCTATATATGGATCCCTCATCCTAAAGATCCAGAGGCTGGAATTTTCTAACTTATAAGGAAGTGCTATTGGTTTCTCTGTAATACATTGTATTTTTGGGTGATCTAGCTTTTCATGAGGTAAAGATGGCTTTCATGCTGGGAGGATGGCACTAGATCAGACAGCTAGGTTGTAATCCTCTCTTCTACTACTTCTATCAATAAAGTTATTTGAGTTTTCCTCCATATACTTGTATATTTTTTAATCTTGTATTTGTATATGCATTTGTATGGTTAATGTACATCTGATTCTACATTGTTTATGGTTATAGATCTCTATGTTTTGATGGTATTTTGCTGGTTTGCCTCTACAGGTGTTCTTTGAAGCGGGACAAATGAGAAAGGAGTGGCGAAGCTCTATCAAAGGAGAGAGGAAACAAGTAAGGAGCCAAGTGAAAGACAAAGGTTGGTGCTCTTTTCTTCTCTCTCATCTATCTCCCATAAAGGAAAACACAAGTTACTTTGAATTTTTTGTTTCTAAGATAGCTACCTATCTTAGTGGGACTAGAAGACCTGAATAGACACTAGTTTTCCTAGAAACAAAATGGCAACTCCACTGGGGAACGAATAGTTTGTTTGTTTGTTACTCTTGTTTGCTTTATAAACTACAGATGGAGCTTGAAATTAAGCCAGCTAGCCTTCGAACTGCTTTTTCTCTGCAACTACAAAGTAGATCAACGTTGCTTTAGTCAATCTCTGGGTTGGTTTATGAACTAAAAATCTGACTTGCAAACATCTTGAGTGCCATGGTGGTAGCTCAATAACCTCATTAGACCATACCTCTATACCTTTTTTTTACTGTCTATCATAAGCTCAGCCTAAATCCTTGACCTTAGCGGCAAATTGTGGGTGAAAACCAAGCTCAGTATTATCCCTAGACCATCACACTGTCTCTCATTGGCAATCTCTATGCATCACACCTCCCGTGTGCTACAAGTGAGATGCATCCCTATTTCCCTTAAGGATAGGTCAGATGATTAAATGAGACTGTTTCTCTCTCCAAAAATTGGTTTTTTCTTCATTGTTTTCAGCTCTATTCAGTAGTTTAGCTGCTTATGATCAGTATATCATTGTTGAAGCCTTCTTCCTTTACATTATTCAGCCTCCATTGATAAGGAATTGTAAATGTTTTTTTATGTATTTTTCATCATTCACAATCCTCCTTTGCAAAAAGTAGCTTAATCGAACTATCGTCTTTTGATTCGAAAGTGTCGCAACTATCGTTTTGGGTCAAGAAAAAGAGTGTCGTAAAGTCTTCCTCTTTTAGATAGTCGATTGTACTTTTTCCATTGTATTTGATTTGAATTGTCAATTATTTGAAGTGTCGAAAGAAGTTTTCCATTCGAAATTGAAAGTGTCATCTTAGTCTTCCTTTCGTTTTTGAAAAGAAATTGTTAAAGTGTCTCTTTGAAGAAAAGTAGTTCAGATCTATACTTAGTTTTCTTTTCGGCATTCTCACATTAAGGAAACAGAGAAACAAATACATGCGTATGCATTTGCATTTAGACTGCATGCGGAAATTCATTTAGGAAAAGTGCATTTAGTGTGTGCTCTCTGCTCTCTCTTGAAAGAATTTTACTCTTATTTCCTTAGTAGTTAGGATTTTCATTGCTAAAAGAAAATAAATGACTGTTTATCATTTTAGATTGCATATTTAGCAATTGTACATCTACATCGCATGGTGAACCTTGAAAGGCAAACTTGTTAAGAAAGATCAACTGTAAAATAAACCTCAATAAACATAAAAATGCTTTGGAACCTAACGCACAACATCTAGAAGTCTAGGCTAAAGACGTATTCTGGCGTCGTAAAGCCTGGTAACTATCGTTTTCATCATAGGTTGGGTGATTCCTCCTCTTTGATACGACAAGTGCCAGTACGGACTTATGCTCCCACATACCATCAAGTATATATTGGGAGACCACAATACACTGATATCCTTTGTCCTTAGGAAGCTGTGTCTGCTGCCCTATCGATCACAAGGCACTGAACACAACATTCGGGAAAATTGACTGCCGTGCGTAAAATCCTCGGTAATTTATCTATAATTTACCACCGAGGTGTATATTGTAGTTTTCGATTGGTTTGGTAATCCCTCTATTTAGATTTCTAGAGTAGTCACTTTCATTCCTTTTCGACTCCTTAAAAGAAATCCATCTAAGAACTTGTCACTTTAGGCTCATTAAAAATCAAAGGCGACTAGAGTCATCTTTAGCTTTTTCTCGACTCTTAAAAATTGAAAAAGCAAGTTGTGTCAAAGTGTCATAAAATTCATTTAATTCAGAATAACATTTTCCCCTTTTTAATTTTGAGTTGATCAAGTACTCTGCAATCGTGGAATAAATTCAATCAAAACCCTGTCATTCGTGGATACTAACAAGTCAATCGTCTTTGACTCTGGAAATGAAACCATTCCAGCAAAGCAATCTCCTTTAACTGGGTCGAAATGTCCTAGTTTATTTGAAACTTGTGTTTCAACATCGTTAGAGACTCCAGTTACTCCAATTATTTCTGGTACCCTTGCCTTTATAGAAGAAGTTCTGCAATTACAAGAGAACATTAGAACTGATCCTAGTGTAACGGTAAACACTTCTATTCCTGAACCAACTCCATCTAGGGCTGATTCGAAAGGTGTCACCCCTCCAATATTTGTCACTGCAGAGACTATACCTTCTTCGGCACTGGAAATATTTTACGGACCTGACGGTCTGCCTCTTCCACCTGGACTGATTGCTATAGAAGAGATTGTGGGGGATCTTCCATCTAGTACCCCATTGCATTTTGGAACTAGAATCCACCTATATCCTTCTACTACAGAAGTTAGTTATTTTAATCACCCTTCATCGCAAGTTCCTGTCGAATCGCTAGGAAATCTTTTGGATAGACTCGATATGTCTGAACAACCATCAACATCTAGGACTGTGTCATCCAATACAGCAATAGCAGAACCTCCTGCCGCTACTCTAACAATGTTCGCTGGTATACCATCTATCCAAACTAGTTCTCAACTGCTAGATGGAGTCCACCCAGGGACTGTTTCGACAACATGGTCTGTTCCTATTTGTTCATCTGGAATCTTATTTGGAATTTCTTATGTTAAGACTCAGCAAATTGATCCTTCGCATCAATATCAATTTGGGCAGTCCAGTCTCCAAAGACCAATTTACCCTTTGAACACTGGATTTCCGCCATATGGGGGGCAATATGCCTTTTCACTATTCCCTCTGGGAGAGCAACCATATGAGAGTTCACAACAAAATTCGGGTCAAGCTGGAATTGCATCCAGTGGTTGGATACCAATACTGCCTCAACAGCCAAGAGTTGTATATTCAATGCAACCAAATCAACCTGTTTCGAACATTCCCACTACACCGACTACTGTGACGGTGTCGCAAGTACAAGTGTTGCCTGTTGTATGTCAACCTCAAGTTTCTTAGGTCGTAATACAACAGCCTCTTGTCTCCATGACTCAATCACAACCACAGATTAGTGGCTCCTTAACTAAAGCGGCTCAAGCTCAAACAGGTACTATCACCCCTCATTTCAGTCAAACATCTAGTATTGGACAACAGCACATGGTCCAACAACCATGGCTAGTGCAATATCAACAACCACAATTCCAACAAGCTTACCGAGGACCTGAGCAACAAAGCTTTACAGGTAATGGGAAGCTGTATATTCAAACAGTTACCAACAATCGTATTATAATGGTTATGCACATCAATCTTATCAAATTTATCATCATCAAATGCATTATGCTTGTATGCAGAGACCCATTGCTTAGGCGATCCCTTCTTATCTCAGGTATGCTTCGCCAAACCTTAATCAACAGTTGCCTTTCGTAGCAACTTTAGAATTACTAGATATGAATCAGCTAACAAATGATCCAATTGCTTACGCCCCTTGGTGGCCAGCGATTCCTCATAAACTTCTGTCATATATTCCTAAATTCAATGGTAATCCGAGTGAAGATCCATCGAATCATGTAATGACCTTTCATTTGTGGTGTTCGTCCAACACCCTCAATGATGATTCGATTAGGCTTCACCTTTTTCAGTGAATGCTAACTGGTCTGGACGCAAAATGGTACATCGAATTGCCTAGAGCTTCATTTGATAACTTCAGTGCCCTAGCCACCACCTTTTTAACCCATTTTCAATTACCCATAAGGTATGAAACAGGAATAAAGCTCCTTACCAATTTCAAATAGACAACAGCCACTCACATATATGATCATATTCATGAGTGGTGACGTTGTTGTCGAATGGTAAAGACATATGTTCCTCATCAACTTCTAGCTGAATGGTTTATTAAGTCATTGTTACCTTCTATTACAGAAGATGTGGCCAAGGGAGGAGTTATCACTGAAGAGAAAGTCATTGCTCATGCACAATATCTAGACTTGATCTATACTCAGTCTGGCATGCTCTGTGTCAAAATTCCTGATGCTCCTAGACCATAATTTTCCATTCCTCCTCCTCCTAAATCGAACAAGCACTCTCATGTTGGCAACGGCGTGATTGGCACCTCAAGTACGCAAACCGCAAAGGCCCCATCTAGTAAAGCCCTTGTAGTTTCTAGTAAAAAGGCAAATAACAAACTTCTTGCCTCGGAGGTTAATGTTATGTCGTCTGACAAAGGCAAAGAACTGAAGCAACTAGGGTGCAAGAAGAAAGGGAAAAACAAAAAGAAGAAACAGGAAGATTTGACTCCTGAAAAATCTTCTGAAAACCCTACTGGGTGAAAGAAACCTAGTCATCCATGTCTCATATGCGATGAAGACCATTGGATGAAAGAATGTCTGCATAAATCTGAGGTCAAGAAGTTTTTTAAGCATTACCTCAGCGGTATTGACTGATCCATTTCCAATCCCAAAAACCAATCTAGTTTCTATCAATAATACTTCCCCATCCCAAGTGCTTATGTTGTCCATTTCGAAACAGCAAAATGATGCTTTGATATTGACAAGGAATAAAGATTATGGGAATCCACAGATGCCGAACAACAAGGCTACATATCAACTTAGTAGTTCGACAACAACTTCGTCCAAAGTTGTGCCACCCATCATTCGTGAGCTAACAATAAAGCCGCCAAAGGGAGTAGTACACAAATTGACATTTAATCCTCATGCTTGATCAGCACAAAATTATAATATAGTAGAGGATCTAGCCCAATCGTAATCCACTATGTTGACACTTGAAGTACTGCAAAATTGCCCCTCCCAAAAGTAGGCTCTATTATCAGCTATAGGTGGGATTGACCCAACGGATTCCAATCTTGTGGCCTTTAATCATAAAGGATACAAACCTCATTTACCGGCTCAACTCGCTTTCCTCATACAGGTAAAAGCCCTCAACAAAACTGTTCATCAAACAATCATTGATGAGGGGGCATCTACCTGCATTATGTCAATGAGTTGCTAAAAAACTTTAGGCTCTCCACCCTGTTCAAGATAATCAACAACATTAAAAGCATTCGATGGACGAACATACACCCTGTACGGGATTTTAAGTAACTTGCAAGTTGAACTTGGGGGCAAGACAGTAGAAATTGACATCGAAGTTATCGATGGAAACCTTGATTACAATATCCTACTAGGAAGGCCCTAGATTTATGCTATGGTTGCTGTTGTGTCAACATATTTTACAAAGATTGCATTTCCCTTCCAAGGAGGAATTACAATCGTTGACCAACAAACATTTCTCCCCAACAGTTCACAAGGTACGGGAAGCATTCCAATGATCCATGGAAGCTCTCAATCGCTTCAAAATGTCGGAGTAGGCCTCCTAAAAGGCCTTACCTTAATGGGTACTTTTCCCTACCGCCTCCAAGTAATCTGGTGGAAGTGGCCACGGTGGAAACCTGCAATATGGTATCTTCTATATCTCCAAATATTCAGAATATTTATGAACATTTTTTTAGCATGGATCATCGCCAAGTATTGCCTCCAAACCCAATAGAAATTTTGTAGCAATCAATTTTCTCGGCCTGGGCAACAAACCCAAATCAACTCTCATTGAGTGTTTGGATAGATAGATCTAAGGAATATGAGACCTCTTCAGATCCTTGGTCGCATGTACATTCTATAGATGAAGGAATCATTTAGTCAATGATGATAGGAGAGGCACCACAGGGAGATCACCACCATCGTTCCCATCTTCAGGATAACAACGAAGATTATTCCAGTGACCTTAATCATCCTTCAGTTTTTTATTTTCTATCAAATATTGTAAATACGGTGGATTCTGAGCAAAATTTGTCCAATATCAAAGAAAATATCGCCATAAATATCTCGACTAAACCTAATGTTGTAGAAAATATTCATGTCAGCAAATCTTGCTCTTCTTCAGAGCTAGAAATATATTGTGCTCTCTTTCACGAATTCAGAGATTTCTGTGCATGGTCATATGAAGAAATGCCAGGCATAGAATCGAGCATAGTTGAACACAAAATGAAGATGTATCCAGATGTCAAACCAGTATGACAACGGCTTTGACAGGTTCACCCAAAGAAAGCCACTGCCATCAAGGTAGAAGTTGAAAAACTTTTACATGCTAGTTTCATTTACCCGCTTCCTCTAACTGATTAGGTATCGAATATTGTTCCTGTGATGAAAAATTAAGGAACGATTAGAGTGTGCGTTGATTACAGGGATGTAAATCAAGCTTTTCCAAAGGACAACTACCCTACGCCCTTCATCGACCAGATAATTGATGAATGCCGAATGTGAAATCTTTTCATTCATGGATGAATTTTTCGGGTATAATCAAATAAACATATGCCCACAGGACCAATCAAAGACTGCATTTATATGTCTGTGGGGCACATTCGCTATTGGGTCCCTATAATACTAGTGATTACCCCATTATTATTATAGTTGTACCCCTTATTAATATTGTTGTGCCCCTATTGCTCCCATATTGTTATTACTGTGCCCCATAGAATCCCTCTATTGTTATTTTTGTGGCTTTATATTATTATTGTTAGGTCGGCTGGGTTATATTGTGACTCCTTAGACTCCTCTATATAGAAAGAGGTTTTGTCATTTGAATCATCCAAGAATTGTTCATTTATGTAATGTAAAGGAGGTTTCCCCCTCGAAGAGGCTGAATTCTAAGGCGTTGATCTATCTTTTCTATCTTTCTTGAGCTGGTTCATAACATTTGGTATCAGAGCTTTGGATTCTAGGGTTTCGCTACTCCAAACAGGTCATCGTGGAATTTTCGCAATAACATTTTTCTGCGATGTTTCAGAAGCTAAAAAAAAATCCATTTGAGAAGACAACATGCTGAATCTCATGTCCGATTTTAGAGCGTTTTGTGCTATATTTACGGAGATATGATCTGAGGAAGTTGGTCCTTTTGCATACTCCTGAATTACATTCCAAATAGGTGACCTGGGGAAAATCATCATAACTTTTTCTCTTAGCATTGGATTGAAATTTCGTAAGAAGGTGCAGAAAGAGGATGGACTGTAGTTTCTTTTATAGATCTTTTAGAGCCAAAAGACGAAACAGGGACTCGTGGCACATCATACAAGTTCACCCTACTAAACTAGTCTATAATCAGGTCACTGTGGGAGATATCGCATAACTCTTCCTTGGAGAATCCAATTTGGATCAAACTGGTGGCATTGGAAAGAGGACATAGAGGGCTACCACAGGTCACAATTTCAGAACTGGATGATTTGAATGTACAGAGATACATCAGAGGCAAATATCGAGCTCCTACAAAGTGAAAAAAGGTGTGTAGATTTTCTTAAATTTTTTCTTAAGCTTGGTTTGAAAATTTATTTTGAAGGAATTCAAAGGGCATAATAGAGCATTATTATCGGTAACTGATGCCCCGAGGAAAGAAAATGCAAACACCTAGTAAGGATCCTGGAAGCTCTAGCATGACTCATGAAGAAGAAGAAGAAATGCTATATGATATATCAAAATTACAAGAACAAGTGCAACAAGTGTCACGTGCACAAAAAGCAACAGAATCTAAGATGGATGGTTTAAGGAAAGATGTAGAAGCTAAGATGGATGGTTTAAAGAAAGTCGTAGAAGCTAAAATTGATGGCATGGATGATAAGATGGAAGAATTGAAGATAAATATGAATAAGTTGCTACAAGGAATGGTACTAATGGTGAAAGGGTAGTAAAGGAAACTCACGATGAGAACAAAAGAAATGTTAATCATGATTTCATAGACTCTAATGTTGGATCAAAGACCCAGCATATTCCAAAAATCGATATGAGGAAGTTTGATGGCAAGGATCCCGCAACATGGATATTACAGATGGAGCAATTTTTCGATCTCAATAATGTGCAAAACACACAAAAGGTACGTATGCAAACTTTATATTTGGAACCAAATCAGTTTGTATGGTATCAATGGCTTTGCTCTCGTAAACAATTTATCACTTGGGCAATTTTTACGGAAGATTGATGGCACATTATGAGGATACAAAAAGCAACACTTTTTTTAGCCAATTGATAAGTCTCAAACAAAAGGGTTCAATAATGGAGCACATTGAGGAGTTCCAAAAATTGAACATAAGGGTAAAAGATATTCTAGAGGAGCATAGGATTGATGTGTTCATAGGGTCTTCAAAGGATAATATCCGACATGATGTTCGCCTTTGGGAACCTGATTCATTAGAGAAGGCATTCAGGTTAGCAAGAAAAATGGAAAGCAAAATTATGGCAACCAATAAGCATACCACTCACAACTATAAAGATGGAAGTGTTGTGCCTAGCCTTCCACAACCTATAAGGTTGACACCACAACAATTGGAAGAAAAAAGAGCAAAAGGGCTTTGTTACAGTTGTGATAGTAAATACACTAAAGGTCATAAGTGTGCTGAGAAGAAATTATTCTACATAGATTGTGAAGAGGAAGAAGAAAAGGAGCAAGAAAGGTCAAAAGAAGAGGATATAGGAACAAAGCCTAGATGAAGAACAAATAAATCCGACCATATCTTGTAATGCATTGGCGGGAATTACCCCTCCTCAAACCATCAAGATAGAAGGACAAATCAAGAAGAAAAAGGTAATAGTGTTGATTGATTCAGGAAGCACCCACAATTTTATTCATTGTAGGGTAGCAAAAGAATTGAATTTCTTCCTATATCCAGCACCAGAGTGTCAAGTGATGATTGCAAATGGAGGAACAATAAATTGTTCTGGAAAGTGCCATAATATCAAGTTATCCATGGGAGAATATGTATTGACTAGCCCAATGCTTTCCATTCCAATGGGAGGTGTTGATGTTGTACTAGGAGTCCAATGGCTACAATCCTTGGGTACAATAGCTTTTTATTTTCAAGAACTTTTCATGAAATTTTCTACGGAAGGAAAGGAAGTTAAATTAAGGGGTATTGCAAGGAAACCGGGAAAGATAATAAGCTCTGACGGTATGAAAAGCTTCTAAAAAAGGAACAAATAGGTGTAATTGCACAATTATTTTCGCTAGATGTTTCCACATCGAAATCATCTATTTCTCCAGATCTCCAAAAAGTCCTGGATAATCATTCCAAGGTATTTGAGACTCCTAAAGGTCTCCCACCTGTGCGTGATCATGATCATGCTATTCATCTAATTCCAGGAAGTGTTCCTCCAAACATCAGGCCGTACAGATATCCCTATGTCCAAAAGAGTGAAATTGAACGTATGGTTGCAGAAATGCTAGAGGCTGGTATAATTCAACCGAGTCAAAGTTCTTTCTCTGCTCCAGTAGTATTGGTGCACAAGAAGGATGGATCATGGCACATGTGTCTGAATTATAGGGAGCTCAACAAGCTCACTATTAAAGATAAGTTCCCCATTCTTGTCATTGATGAGTTACTGGATGAATTGCATGGATCAATTTACTTCAGCAACTTGGATTTTCATTCAGGATATCATCAAATCAGAATCAAGACTGAAGACATTCCAAAAACAGCATTTAGAACTCATGAGGGTCATTATGAATTATTGGTCATGCCTTTTGGCCTTACCAATGCACCTTCAACATTTCAAGGTTTGATGAATTTAATTTTCAAACCCTTCCTTAGAAAATTTGTGTTAGTATTTTTTGATGATATACTAATCTACAACAAGTCTTGGAAGGATCATGTTGAACATGTTGACAGGGTCCTACAACTATTGGAGGAGAAACAATTGTATGCAAAAAGATCCAAATGCTTCTTTGGATTCTAAGAGGTGGAATATCTGGGTCATATTGTATCTCATGAAGGAGTTAAGGTAGACCCTAGAAAAATTAAAGCCATTAAGAAATGGAAAATCCCCACATCCATAAAGCATCTACGAGGATTTCTTGGGTTGACAAGGTATTATCGCAAGTTTGTTAAGAATTATGCAAGAAAAGCAGCACCTCTAACAACATTATTGAAGAAAGATGCATTTTCATGGACTCCGGAAGCAACAAAGGCCTTTGAACATCTTAAAGAGGCAATGTGCCAAGCACCGGTCTTAGCTACACCGGACTTCACAAAGCCTTTATTGTGGAATGTGATGCTTCAGGAAATTGAATTGGTGTTGTTCTAATGCAAGATGAAAGACCCATTGCTTTTGAAAGTCGTCCAATCAAGGGAAAAGTTTTACACAAAGCTATTTATGAGAAGGAAATGTTGGCAATACTCCATGCACTTAAGAAATGACGACCCTACCGAATGGGAAGACACTTCAAGGTAAAAACGGATCATGATAGCCTTAAATACTTTTTAGAACAAAGATTATCCCTTGAAGAGCAATAAAAGTGGGTCACAAAGATGTTGGGTTATGACTTTGAAATCATCTACAAAAAAGGGAAGCAAAATGTGGTGGCAGATGCACTCTCAAGAAAGGATGAGGATGTGGAAGCATTGTGTGCGCCATTTCTATTATCCAACCAGATTGGATAAATGAAGCAAGGGAGGAATGGAATAATGACGAAGAAGTGTGGGCACTTATTCAAAAGTTACAACAAGATTCCAGTACGTCTGATACATTTAGCTAGCAAAATGATTCTTTATGGTACAAAGATTGCTTATACCTCTATAAGAATTCCCAACTAAAACAAAATATTCTTATGGAATTGCACACTTCTCCCTTAGGAGGGCACTCAGATTTTTAAAAACTTACCATGGGGTTAAGAAGGAATTTTTTTGGGATGGCCTTAAATTGAATATTCAAAAATTTGTGGCGAAATGTTTGGTTTGCCAACAAAATAAAGTTGAAAAAATTAAGACACCGGGTCTATTACAACCTTTATCCATTCCAAGCCAACGTTGGGAGGAGGTTTCAATGGATTTTATCACAGGTTTACCCAAGTCAGAGGGAAAGAGTGTCATCATGGTGGTAGTTGACAGACTTACCAAGTATGCACACTCTTGTGCATTATCACA
>APFE030651378.1:75934-94278 GCA_000404065.3 Pinus taeda
ATTTAAGAGAAAATTCTAAGGTTCAAGTAGTGGAACATCACATCGAACATCAAAAACAAGTCCTCCAACTCTTAGAGGATAACCTCGTGTTGGCACAGAATAGAATGAAACAACAGGCAGATCAACATCGCAGCGAAAGAAGTTTTGATGTAGGTGATTGGGTATTCCTACGGCTACAACCATATAAGCAAATGTCCTCAAGCAAGCTAAGAAGGATAATAAATTATCACCAAAGTATTATGGTCCGTACAAGGTGTTGCAAAAGATTGGTACTATGGCATACAAATTGGAGCTTCCTGCAGCTTCTCAATTGCACCCAGTTTTCCATGATTCATGTTTAAAGAAGGTTATAGGCGACAAGCTCCCAGTTCAAACAATATTGCAAGAACTTGACGAGGAAGGAAAAATATATTGGAACCGGAAGCAGTCACAGAAACAAGAACTTGACAGCTACGAAATCGATCAATTTCGAAGTATCTTATCAAGTGGAACAACTTATCTGCTGAAGATTCCACATGGGAGGATGAGAATTTTATACAGAAGTATCCAGAACTACTCAAGCGTTGAGGACAACACTTTTCTTGAAGGAGAGGGACGTGTTGGGTCCCTATAATACTAGTGATTACCCCATTACTATTGTAGTTGTACCCCTTATTAATATTGTTGTGCCCCTATTGCCCCCATATTGTTATTACTGTGCCCCATAGAATCCCTCTATTGTTATTTTTTGGCTTTATATTATTATTGTTAGGTCGGTTGGGTTATATTGTGACTCCTTAGACTCCTATATACAGAAAGGAGGTTTTTTCATTTGTATCATCCAAGAATTGTTCATTTATGTAATGTAAAGGAGGTTACCCCCTCGAAGAGGCTGAATTCTAAGGCGTTGATCTATCTTTTCTATCTTTCTTAAGCTGGTTCATAACATTCGCGTACCGTAAACTACCTTTCGGTTTAAAGAACACAAGGGAAACTTTTTAGAGGGCTATGAACTATGCCTTCCACGACATCAAGAACATCATTCAACCGTATCTCGATGATCTACCAACTCATTCGCAAAAGTGAACTGATCATCCGCAGCATTTGAGAGCTATATTTCTATGTTGCCGAAACTACAAGATACGACTCAATCCGCACAAGTGTGTGTTTTTTGTCGGTTCTGATCGTTTACTTGGTTTTGTAGTTTCTAAAGATGGGATTCGACTCGACCCATGTAAGGTTCAGACAATCATCGATATGCCTCCACCTTCAAATTTGCTTCAAATTCAGAAACTCTAAGGGAAAGCAAACTTTCTGATGAGGTTCATTCCAAATTACGCTGAACTTTCTAAAGGTTATACGCATCTTTTGAGAAAATAAGTGCCCTTCAACTAGGATCATGTTGCGCAAGCTTCGTTTGAAGCTCTAAAGGAATCCCATATAAAAGCATCATTAATACATGCTCCTGATTATCAAAAAGACTTTAACCTGTATCTAACTGCAGTAGATATGACCATCGCAATGGTTTTAGTACAAGAAGATAATGGAATCGAACATCCTATCTATTATTTAAGTCGAAACTTAAATGATACAGAAAGAAAGTACTCCTATGTTGAAAAGTTGTCTCTTGCAGTTATTCAAGAAGTACAGAGATTTCAACACTATATCCTTTTTCGCAAAGCTACCATTTGGTTAGATTGCAACCCTATAACTTACATTCTGTCGCGTCAGTTACTAGGGGGAAATATTCAGAACGGATAGCCATTTTGTAAGAGTTTGATCTAGAATTCATAAAATCCAAATCAAAGAAATCTCTAGTTTTCACGAAGTTACTATGCAACTTCCCATCGTCGTCCAACAATTCAACATCCAAAGCATCAATCGTGGATGAATCTTTGTTTCTGATATCGTCGAGCGATCGTGGTACGAATATATAATAACCTATCTCCAAACCCAAACATACAGGCCTAATACCTCTTGCTCTGAACAACGACGTACTCGATACCAAGCAAAAGACTACATGATCGTCAGTGATACACTTTACCGTCGCGGTATCAATACAGTTCTGCGAAGGTGCCTCACACATGAGGAGGCTGAAAAAGTCATGAATGACTGTCATTCAAGCGCATGTGGGGGGCATCAATCTGGTTACACTACGACGCAAAAAATCTTACGAGCAGGTTACTTCTAGCCTACTATGTTCAAAGATTGCATAATCGTATTCAAAAGTTGTCATTTTTGTCAAATCTTTGACCGAAAAACCAGACTACCACCCACACCTCTGCATCCAGTAGTTTTTGTTGGACGATTTGCCAAATGGGGCATAGATTTCATGACATGTAACCCTACCTCGGCTGGGGGCATGGGTATATCATTGTCACAGTTGAATATTTTACATAATGGGTCAAGGCGATGCCTAAATTAAACAATAGTGGTGAAACGGCTGCTCTTTTCTTTTTTAATCATGTAGTCTCTAGATTTGGTATTCTACAAGCTATAGTCACAGATCATGGATCACATTTCCGCAATCACATGATGGTTGAATTGGCTACCAAATTAGGATTGTTCCACGACAGTTCTACTCCGTATTATCCGCAAGCTAACAGAAAAGTTGAGGCCATCAACAAAGTCCACAAATGGAGGTTGCACCTAATCTTATACTCGTCCTTGTGGGCATATAGGACATCGGCGAGAAATCCAACCGGATTTACACCCTTTCAACTGGTGTATGTCCTGGAAGCGGTCTTACCAATTCAGTGTGAAATTTCATCTCTCAACCTCACAGTCGACCTTCTCCCCGGAACTTCAGAGGAAGAGTCTCATTTCTTGGAACTAATCCAATTGGATGAAACCTGTCGTGACGCTACTTTGGCTAACGAAACTCATAAGAAACGAGTCAAGGCACAATTTGACAAAAATGTCAAACCACGTGTCTTCTCAGAAGGTGACTTAGCTTTGCTTTACGATCAGGAATCCGATAAATTAGGAGCAGGTAAGTTCCAACCATTGTGGATTGGCCCCTACATTGTTAAGTGAGTATTAGCAAAAGGAGCCTACGATCTAGTAGATTATGATGGAATTCCACTGTCGCAACCCTGAAACGGGTTGTATCTTAAGTGTTACTATGCTTGATTAAGTGTAGTAAGCTATTTATATGCTTTTGTTACGTTTTTGTTTTCGTAAAGAGTGATCCTTTTGGGTAGGTAATCCACTTTTTCATTTGTTGCAGATGTCGGACCTATTGGAATCATTTGTTAGATATGCCGATGGAGCTAGTCGTAGTAAGCAGAACCTATCTTCTACAGCCTGGGCCATTTTTGATCCAAGCGTCGAGTTAGTGAGTTTCAGAGGGGTATGTATTGGTCGGTCAATGAACAACATTGCTGAGTACAAAAAGTTGATAGAGCCTCTCTCTGATGCCATTGCACATGGCATACACCGACTTGTTTTCAAGCTAGACTCACAACTCATCATCCTACAGCTTACTTACATATATTCTGTTCGGAATCCAGCTATCTATTGTGTGTTCTTAAGGGTTAGGATGTTGGAAAGGCAGTTTGATTCTATTCAATATAAACACATTTCTAGAAACTTAAACACATTAACTGATTCATTAGAAAATTATGTGTTAGATAGACATTTGCAGCATTTATAAAGGAAAAATTATTTCAATCAACATTTGCATCAGGATCATATAACTTAACCAAAATAAAACTCTGAAAATCAAAAATACATATAGCTGTTTATAGTTTTTACACAATGTTCTGTGTCCAGGACAAAATCTATCATACAACCCAAAAAACTAAAAAAAAGCAGGAAAGCACCCTAGACTAATGTTGTTGGTGATAACAAGTCACCGCCTGTGTGATCATACATAAGAGCATAGTCCATTGACTCGGCACGCCAGTGTTATGGCCTTGTAATCTCATAGGTAACTTGTTAGTCCTCACATCCTGAATACCAAGGGTGATACCCTTGATCTGATCCTATAATGCTGCAAGGGTCTCTGCTATGTCCAGATCACGAAGGACAACGCTCCCTATAGCCTCTCCTGCTAGAACGACAGCTGCTACCCTCGGGCGCACTTTTGGTCGCAGTGGTCCAATATCTGCACAAATATATGGGTTTGATTAGTCTTGATAACATTTAAAAAACACGAGAACATTATAAAAGAAATAAACAGAGATATGGTCAGATCTTTTTACCTATAACACCCCACTTCTCACCAGCCGGCAGCACCAAATCTAGGTCGCCCCGAAAATCCATCCCAACATATGGATACTCGGCGAAGACCATCTCCTGATGGTTGAACCACTCAAAGAAGGCATCAGAGAATGAAATTTGTGACTAACCAGCATCTCTGGCCATAAGATCAACACATCTTTGCATCCGTGGTTCCCTCGATGTTGGCAGTCCAAGTGAAATGTACTGTGGCTGCATAAGTGGGATCCTCTCCTAAGAAAAAACGGTCATAATAGAACCATAACCAAAGTTCTTGGATCTTCCGTTCTTCACCTTGGAAAGTTGTTCTTTTATAACTAGAAGTACTGCATCACACCAATTGAATACCTTTCGTTCAAGGCATTCCAGGGCATATTGTATATAGGACCTGTTGGCCAAGTGAAGAGCCACGCTACCAGCCAATCTAGCAATGGTGAATAAAATATTCCTCAAGGACTGGTCTGTGACAACTCGATAACTGATCTTGTCGTCCCTGCTCGACTGAGATACATTTCTATAGAAATGGAGAATATAATCCCTCACAGATTCACCCCCACGAGCGTATCCTGATAGTGAGAGAGGGGCACCACGCCTCGATAACCCGGTCAAGAAGTAGACATCCTCAACTGTCAAAGGGATAGATTTACCTCTAATCTGGAACACTTGGTTGGTAGGACCCCATGCATCGAGAAGATATTGCAACAAATTGATTTGTTGCCTCATGCTAGATATGTGGAAGAATTTGAGCAAGCCATAGTTTCGCAATGCAATAACCGTACCCAGATCATGTAAGGCAGTCATGTCCTCTTCTTCATGCTCATGTTCACGCCATGTAATGACAATCTTGATCCGATGAATCTCTGAAAAACACACAAGAGAAGAATTAGGATCCTGATTTGGGAAAAAACAAGCAAAATTTCCATGAAAAAACAGTGCATAAATTTTCCTCCCTGTGCCCATCGCACCCTAGCTGTGTACAAGGTGGGATGCATACTGACTGGCCAATGGCCAACTAAGTATGCATCACACCTTTCGATGTATACTAGGTGCGATGGGGAGAGAATGAATTGTTCAAACCCCTAAGGCCTAGAAAAACAGGAAAAGCTGCCAGAATCAGAAAAGAAAAGAATGCAATTGAAGAGCTCAGGGTTAGCTCCTACCTAGTCCAGATGGCACCAAAAATAGTCCACCAAATCTCCCAGAATCAGCTGATGAAAATTGAGCGGGAAAACACCTCCAGAGCTCCAACAATCCCAAATTTGAATGAAGTGGTAAAAATGAGAGGTAAAACTACTTTTATGTTACTGTTCACGTAATTCAAGTAAGATGTTGGTTTTTAACTCATTTTTCAAGCATGTATTTACGTTTCTAATCAATTTGATGAAGCAATTGAATAGGCAGTACGACCGTCAAAAGAACATAATGTTAATGGTGAATTGAACATCTCTGACTATTATTACAAGCAGTGTTTCCGCAAAGTTAAACCTTGTTAAAAAATAAACCTATCACTGACCACATGTTGGCATAAGGTTCAAGCTCATTAAAAAATAAACCCACATTTCGGTAAATAACCTTTGTGATCAGATTACTATCATTGTTTAGATCCTTGGTCGTGTTCTTACTGTCACCTCCACTTTTTTAGCCGATCATATGCCTCCACTTGATTGTTTACCCTTTTGAGGAACAACTAAGATGAGTGATTCTGTTAGCCACATTTTGTACACTGGCGTGCTTGAAAAGTTCCAAACTTACCTGGAACCAGTTGCTACCCAGATACATCACTCGTTCCTCAAAAAATGAGTCTCTTTTAAGCTTTTTTTAGACTTGTAAAATATGAAACAATTACAGAGCTACTGGCCTTTCCAGCTCATTAAAGTAAAGGGAAGCACCATCCCTCCTCTATATTTCAATCTTTTTGGACCTGAGGGATCATTACACAAAAAGATAGAGTGCTTGTCTTGTTCGGCTCGATAAAACTATCGAAAAGTCATCCCTTTTGGTATTATTTTATACTTTTTCGGACTTAAGGGATTATACCACGAAAAAGGACTACTAGAGTTTCCTTTCCATCTCTTTTCTAACTCTCTAAACCTGAAAAGGACTGAGTTATCTTTGTCGTTAAACTCGTTAAAACAATAGCGACAAACTTTTCCATACGAGAAAGAGTTAGTTTCACTGTCACTAGGCTCGCTAAAACGTAGCGACAGGTTTGCCCGAAGGGAAAATTATAGAACAAGAATATGTTATCCTCCTCAAGCTTGACAAAAATAAAGAGGTAATGGTCAGCAATGACTGGGGAAAAAGGGAAGAAAACTTGAAGAACTTCATTGGTAGCAGGTCGCTCTTAAACATGACACTTTCACTCCATCGCCATGATTGAGTCGAGTTGGGTTATTCCGTTCACCGGTCATATCACCATTGTTCCTCCGTACCATCCATTTTTGGGGTTAACGCTACCAATCCATTTCATTATTGCCAATATGTTCAAGAGAAGTCGCTCAGGGAATTCACCAACCCATCTTACAACTCATCCACTGCAATACTTTCACGCTCCATTCTTTCATGACCGCCACCCTAAACCTTGTATCATCAAATCATTTTCACCTCCAAAAAATCATTTGCTTCGTTCCATATCGTAGATGTGGGATTCATTAAAGCCCTCCTACGACAGGTCACTTCTTGTTGACATCAGCTCATTATCCAAGAAGTTGACTTAGAACAACCCTTTCAGTACTTTGAAGCTTGCATGCCTCAATGGCAAGTTTCTCACTTCTGGTGACGGGTTTACATCAATGGCCTTCGAACAAAAGATTTTGCATGGTGTTCGACATCGACTCATGTATTCGCACCACGTGAATTGTACTGCAGTACCTTGAGGGTCATTATCATCATCAGTGATTCCTCTCGCGCTTGTTAACAACGTACATCGTTGGCTAGTAATCAGACGATGCCTTTCCATGTTTGACTTCAGAGCATCTTTTCACATGGATCGACTTGTACATCGGGCGAAGATTGAACGAGTTTGAAGACCCCAGATCTATTTTCATCCATCTAGGCTGCGATATATTCAGGAAAATAAAAACATCAAGTGTACTCCATAGATGCACGGATAATCATCCAAGCTAAGGGATGATGGCTATACCAGAATCATCAATCTACCACACAGACGGTTGTCTGTCTTATGTACATGAAAATGAATTTATAAAGCTGGGCATGGGAATGCCCGCCTCAGTTAGATCATGAATATATTATGAAGATAATGTATTGTATTGTATCTTATTACATATCACCTTCTAGTTCGAAAAACCTCGGATCCTCATTATAAAGCATTTCACCTGACATTAGAAGATTTACAACCTCATGCTTTAGGGGGAAACTGTTATAGACATATTTGGGAACTACAACACTAATCACATATGTCGATAAACCAAGGGCTCTCAAACCCATAAAATTGTTGTTTCAAACCCTAAAGGATCAAGGTCAACTGATTACATCATTTCCCAGAAGTTCTCCCTAAAAAACTACTCAAAACCGGTCAAAACTGGACCATACAGACTGCTCCATGCTGAGCGTGTGATGCATCTCACCAAGGGGTGTGATGCATACTGAAAAAGCCCTTCTATAGGGTGCGATGAGTGAGGGAAGACAAATGGCAGAGGCAGTTGGCTAGGTGGAAACTCATAGAATCTTCTAGAAACTGCTCATATGACACTTGCCTCTCTGAATTTGCCCAGGGATGAGTAAGAGATCATGAAATCTCCAAGTGGAACCAAGAACTATCAGTGAAATGACACTAATAAAAATCCTAGAAGCTGACTCACCCCCCTACAAATATCTATATATCGATCCCTCATCCTAGAGATCCAAAGGCTAGAATTTTGTAACTTGTAAGGAAGTGTTGTTGGTTTCTCTATGAGACATTGTATTGTTGGGTGATCTAGCTTTTTATGAGGTGAAGAGGGCTTTCAAGCTCGAAGGTTGGCGCTGAATCAGACAGCTAAGTTGTAATCCTCTCTTCTATTACTTCTATCAATAAAGTTGTTTGAGTTTTCCTCCATATACTTGTATATTTCTAAATCTTGTATTTGTGTATGCATTTGTATGGTTAATGTACATCTGATTCTACATTGTTTATGGTTATAGATCTCTATGCTTTGATGGTAATTTGTTGCTTTGCTTCTACAGGTGTTCTTTGAAGCAGGACAACTGAGAAAGGAGTGGCGAAGCTCTATCAAAGGAGAGACGAAACAAGCAAGGATCCAAGAGAAAGACTAAGGTTGGTGCTCTCTGCTTCTCTCTCATCTATCTCTCATAAAGGAAAACACAAGTTACTTTGAATTGTTTGTTTCTAAGATAGCTACCCATCTTAGTGGGACTAGCAGATTTGAATAGACACTAATTTTCCATAAAATAGGAAGACTAACTTTATGTTACATAAAAATAGAGACAGATGGTCTCGAAGATATAAGTTAAAGTTAACTAATTGCTTGTTGTCCCTATTTTTGTGAATAAGCTAGAGGCAGGCCCTATGGTTGAAAAGCTTGTTGTCTTGCTCGTAATTCTGTTCTGGTTGTTTTATTTTTATCTTCTTACTGATACTCTTTGATATGTTCTAATACTCTTTACCTACTTTATCCTTCTTCACCTTCTTTTACCAAATTTGACTATGGCAAATACTTAAAATTTACTTTTTTACCAAGGCAACTTATAAAAATTTTGTCATATCTATCCACCAATCTTCCCTTGGTATCCTAGTCCTTTGAAGCTTCCCGGATATTTCACCAGCTTCAGTGTATTTAACAAAATTTGGTTGTACTGGAAACAAATCTTTTAATTCATATTCAACATAAAACAGGTTCTCTAGACTGTCATAGAGAACTCTGCCTGTAGGGAGTGCCTTGGGTGCAGATTCACTAGCTGATAAACTGGCCTGGTTATTTGCATACTGACCCAATTTTTCAATATAATCCTCATGCCTCATTAATTTATCATTAATCACTAGAGGACTGGGAAGTCCTTTGCTCTGTAAAATGCCAAACTTCTCCATAAATTCATCAATGTCCTCTTGCATGTTCTGACAACTTCTTTCTAAGTTTTGCATCAGAGACCTTTTGGTCAATACCTTCTTGATTTCTAGAATAGTTGTAGTTCTGTCCTCGATATTTAGCTCTTGTAGTTGGTACTTATTTTTGTTGTTCAAAAATTTTATTAGCATGATAACTTCCTCAGGCTTCCCTCCTAGCTCTTCCTTAGTCTTCTGAATCTCTTGAAGAGCCACTTTCACCAAGTCAATCTGTTCAAAAATAATTTGTATGGATGACCAAACATTATTTATTGATTGGGTGATGTTTGTCCATAGAATTTTCCTAATGTCTGTTAAATTCTTTTCGAAAGTGAGATCATTTTCTAATGTTTTCACTTGCTGGACGAAGCCTTTATTTTTCCTCACTTCGTCAGCAAAATTAATCTTTGAGACATCATATTTCTCCTCTAAAGTGACAAATTTTTCTTTTACCTTCTGTAATTCAGAGACTTGGAGTTTCATCTCCTCCATGGACTTGACTAACTCTTCAGTACTTAGACCTAAAGTTCCTGCTTGGCCTAGACCTGTGCTTGTACCTGTAATTGTCTCTACTATGGCTAAAGGGACATTTGGTGCAAGAGTTGTTGCAAGTGTGGATTGGACTGCTGTGGAGACCACTGGTATCACATTTTGAGGCTGAGAGGTCGACTCACTCTGCCTGTTCTTTAGTGATTTTTCTAATTCTTGCTCTGTCTCCTTCAATTGTTCATTTAGCTTAAGGACTAAGTCCATAAGCTCTTCTTCAGATTTCTTTCGAATAACTTTGGCAGTTTGTGGATGTCTTGGTGGAGGCAACTTTAACTGCTTTCTCAAGGTAGATATGCCTTCATCTTTCTTCTTTATTAAAGCCTCTGCAGCTTTAACATCTTTTGGGTTATGACCCAATCCAATAACCAACTCCTCCAATGATTTGATCCTATTGTCCTTAGCCTGTGAAGAGGCTTTTTCTAGCTGTAACTGAGCAGTAGTATTGTTTAAAGAATTCTCTAATATGTGGGCCATCATGGCTTTACTTGTCAAGGTGGAATACACCATCTCCCCTATCTGCTTATGTAATTCAATCTAATCTAGGGGGTGAATGTCCTTGGCCATGACCTCAAAATCAGTTTTGAGGTAGTCTGCAATTGTCTGAGGTTGTTGTACTTTGGGCTTAAAAAAGATCATCTGCATTTTACCTTCCTTGATGTCATAGGCTGGCATCAATCTAGTCTGATTAGTAGGAGCCATCTTCATATACCGATTGTAGACTTGGGCCCTTAATGGTTCATTTCTAGCCTTTATCTCTTTCAATTTGTCTTTGATGTCTAAGGACTTGTGAATTGAAGGCCTGAAGGATAATACTTCGGCACTTTGCTGTCTTTCCAGCTCCTGTCTTTGTGAGCTAGAATGTGTCCCACATGCTAGTAAGGTATGCTGACTATCTACACCTTCTTTTCTCTTACTCTCTGTAGTTTCTTCAAAGAATTCCTCTTCTGAATGGAGATTTAGCATGTGCCTCTTAGCACCAGGCTAATTTGAAGGGCCTCTGGTAGGGGTAGCTATTTCCCTGTCTCTCTTTAAGCTATTTTCCTCATTCAAAGGAGTCTATAAAACTGGAGGATCTCCCATGTTAGTGTGAGTTAGGTGGGTCTGTGTTGGAGGCTACTCTTGAGAAGTTTTAGGCTGCTTTGACATGCTTGATTGCCCTGATGCGGGAGTGCTAGTTTTTTGGTCTTTTCCTTGTGATGATTCTACAAGTGGTGCATTAGTCTCTTGTGAGTGCCTTTGAGAGGTATCAACTGTTGAGGCACCAATCTCTGATGTTGGCTTGTCAAAAGTATCAACCGGCACCTGTTAGCATATTGTTCAATTTCTAGGATTCTGTGATAAATATATGGTGATAGCCTATTTTTCATTCACTTATCACAGATGAAACTGTGAGGGTCATATGGAGTCTAACCAAAGCTTTTGCCTAATCTCATGTGGTCTTCTATGATTTTTTTTTGTTGCTTTGTCTGCTTCCATATTGTTGTAGATGAATGGGCCTAGGTGATCCTTGATTCTCAGTTGTGCTTTCTTTTTGGGCTTAGTAAAATGAACTTGATCTGAGTTGATCATTTGTCTGTAATATTCCAAAGAAAACACTCTCATTAGAACATGTCTTGGTAGCTTAAATGGGGGAAGCTCACAACCATATACTCTGATTTCTATGTTGTTCTAGTATAAATACCAATCACCTATTTTGTATTGCTCTGATAACTAAAGGATCCTTTTGATTTCATCATTAATTCTAGGAGGAGGATTTCCTGTTAGCAAGGTGGTTGTTGGGTGGACAAACTGGTCAATGAACTGATTATAAGAAAAATATTTATGGAAGATAGAAGTCAAAAAAATGGCTAACCTTGGATTACCTTTTGTATCAAGCTTCTTGACAGAAAATGGGAACCTGACAGACTGATAGTAGAGGATGGGGTGATATATGAAAGTGGAATACTTGAAAACTTTTTCATTTTCCAGTCTCATGAACTGGTCATGGATTTTCTCAGCAATATATGAAGAATAATTATACCTGACAGCAGGGGGTTGGGCAGGGGTAAATATGGATGGAAACACTAAGACCAACTCATCTACATACTCACTAGTGTTGAATCCCATGACTGCAGTTATCATATCAACTATGATTTTTCCTATATCTATGAAGAAAGCTGACATATAAGGAGGGGGGTCTTTAGGTTGATGCTCTTTTAATATGAAAGTCTTGCAGAGGCGATTGAGTTCAGATTGGGATAACTTAGTTGATTTCCCAAGCAAATCCCCAATGGAAATGGGGGTGAGGGCTTGACTAAGATGAAATTGTAGCATTTCATTCATTGAGTCAATAGTTATTGTGAAGGGGATTGTTTGATTGGGAGACATCACTGCTCTAAGGTTGGAGTCATAATTTGCAAGGCACTGATAGATTATATCAAGAAAAACGTGCACAGAGGGGAGAAATTACACTGGGAGATTGGATTCCCATAGTCCTATGGCATCATGGCCATTCAAATGATTATCTCGGCACTGGCAAAACACTTTCAAATGGTCTTTATCAGTGGTTAGGTCTTTTATTTGAAAATCTTTATCTGTTAGGGGCAGAAAGTCTAAATCACAATGAGGGGTGGTAATGGGTGCAATATTTAGGGCTACCGGGGTTTCCATTCTAGTTGTTGTGGATTCAGATAGGAAACTCAGGTTTTTCAAGTGAAATTGATGAAACAGAGGGTCTAGGGAACATGAATTTTAAGTGAAGTAACTGAATTATGCTGAATTGGGATTCTTTTAATTAATTTTCAGCGAAAGCAAGTATTCAGAGGGCTTTTTGATGGGAATTTGCGTAAATACCTGCTTTTAGGGACGAGCAATGGAAGGAAAGTACACTGGTCTGAATGGAGGACTCTGAGCGGAGTCGACTACAAATTTTGAAGGTGGCTGGCGATTGGGAGCACAAGCTAGTTGACCTTCATTGTTCAGTTTGCTGCATGCATGTATTCGCAGAATAGAACGACAAAATGATTTTTTTTGTTTTATATACAAAGTCAAGGATTTGGTAGGTTTCGAGACTTGAACGGGTGGTGTCAGCAGGAGGATTTGATGTTTTCTCATTCAGTGGGAAGCAGTAAGTTGTTTTTATTGCACCGCTCATGGGGGGGGGGTATTCGGGCGCATCCGCATGATTACATACGATGAGCGATGCGTGGTGAGGGCATTGTTCACAAAACCGCTTCGCAATCGCATGCTAATGTTCGGTCATCGAGGTTCATGCAATATGCATGACAGTTGTCGAATCTGGAGGGCTTGATCAGATAGCTATCAGGGAGGTGATGGTGACAAGAGTTTACTGAGGGCGAGCCCAATGCAATTAAATGTTTTTTAATCATATCAAGAGAAATGGGATTGGTCGAGGAAGTTATTAACTAACGATGGGGGTTAACTAATCCTTTTTTAATATGGTGGGGGTTGGGGTTCTTGCTTAGTTACAGATTAACTAATTAATCCCCATTAATGGTATTATGGTTATATTTAACCGAGGGGTAGGATATATAAGTATTTGGGGTTTTTACCATAATTAAACTAATACAGGAGTGGGTGAATTTTTATAAGGGACTTACTTAATAACATAAATTAGTAGTTAATATGAATTTGAATGGAAAAAACGCCAAGTCTAAAACATTTTCATGTGTGTATTTGAAACTTAGGCTAAGTGAAAAATAAGGGTTTTGTGGAAATATTTTAATTTCCCTAAGTAAAATAGGATTTTACTTAGGAAAAACTTTATGAAGGAAATGAATGAATTATACAGGGGTATGATGATTTATGAATGGGCTTAAATACTTAGGCATTTATAAATTATTAGGCCGAGGATCTGGTCCCTCCAGAAGTCAGAGAAATGCTCTGAGCCCCTCTAATTTGATAGATACCTTGGCACTTAAGGGAAATTAGTGAAAATTTAGGGGAAATGAGTAGGGGATTTAATTATTTTGACTTTGCTTGCTTGATGTGCCTTCCATGTGATACATGCCATTTTCCTTATGATGAAAATAAAAAGGTTTGCACATTTTAGACATATCACATATCATTTCTGCAACCATCGTCTACTTACCCTACCTACTTAACCTAGCATTTTCACTTCTTTATTAGGGTGCACTTAGAATGGAAAACCCTTATCAAACTTTCTTTTCTATTACATGCTAATGCCTATCTAAGTCTACACTTATTACATCCAATGGCTCAAGTTAAACTATTGAGCTCCCTTTCTCACTCTACCTATCTACTTATCTGCCAAGATTACACTGTTTGGTCAGATCTTTATTCTCTATTTCTACAACATGAAATTGAAATATGAAGTAGCCAAGATTACATTGTTTGACTATTCATGAATTGTGACATAGGTGACAAACTACACACAATTGTTTATTATACAAAAATAAAAAAGTAGTGGCATTTAGACTTGCACACTTTCCTGGTCTTTCTTTTTGTTGGGATTCATTTTCTTTCATTTTTTGACCATCTTTTTATTCTTTTCACCCTTTGATTTTTCTTTTAGGGTATACCCTATTTACATTTTTTGAATTTTTTGATTTTTTACAAATATGGAAAACCTTTGCAACAAGTAAAGGTATGAACATATTACATAGCTCATCAAGTCAATCATTATATATGACACCTATTGGTATGGGGGCATAACAGGAAGCACATAGGGTCACGTATGACAACATTAAGAAGGCCACACGCGTAAGTGTGCTACAGGATTGTGCGCTAACATGGTATATTAAGCACTCGAATGATCATCCAAATGCAGGAATAGTGATGATCCAGAATGCGCTGAATAGATAATTTAGCTGGCCGAAATCAGAAACACAGTCAATCATCAGATTTAAGGAGATCGTGATGCTTCCAGGCGAAACCCCCTGGGATCTGGATTAGAGACTGATAGGTACAATCCATGAAGCTAATATGACATTAATAGATGCGCAACACCATGCATGGTTTTTGGCGACTTTGACACCACACGTGAGGACAACGATGTCACAGCAAAAGATCTCAACCCAAGCAGAAGCATTGGAAATGGCAATGAAGTTGCATGAAACACCGATACAGAATCTAAGGTTAGGAGTCCAACAAATCTGCGTGTAGCTATAGGACCTATGCGTAGAGATGCAGAGTTTGAAGTAGGATAGGGCACCCTAGATGGAAGCGCACGAAGAAGTGTGGTGCATAAAATGTAAAGGCTAGGGCCACGATAAGAATCACTATCCATTATTCGCGAACTATTTGGCAGGAGGGGGACCGATGCCATTGAGACCAGAGGTACATGTAGGCCCAAGCGCGGCACCCATGCTTTGGTGTGCGATCTGTCAGGTGGGAGGAAAGCACACGGCAAACAACTGTCACCTATTGCAGAAGTATACACAAACTCCGCAATAGCTATTTTGTATTTTCTGTAGATTAGTAGCCCATGATGAGTGAAACTGTCGAAGTTATGAATTGTTGATGGATCGAACACCTGCCTACAGGATGCAAATTGAGGCACGAGGTCAAAATCCAACTGCTGCAATAGTGCGCGGTGGATTCCAAGGATGCGGACGAGGAAGAGGAGGAATGGGACCCGGACGAGGCCGTGGACAGTTAGTCTGCTACAAGCACATGACCGTACGAATCTGACCAGAACATGTTGTCAGTATTGTTATCAGTTTGATCATGAAGCAGTAGATTGTCCAACATTTATCACACAGATGCACGAGAAACGGGTACTATAGCCTCCTCCGACTCAGAATATCCAAATGATGAGGTCGGAACCATGCGAAGAAGTCCCTAACATGAACATGGTGCTCAGAAGCGGTGCGACCACAGGGGACAATAAAGGAAAGCAACCCAAGGGCGATACATGGATTCGTAAGGCTCCTACGAAGGAACTTGAGTTTGACTTGGAACGCGCAAGGGAAACATTTATGGAAGCTAAGAAGAGCTTCACAGAGGCCTCTACTTCAAGTAGTAAGGATGAACCAGAGCCAGGAAGGGATCCTTCTATGCTTACTACCTTTTTAGAGACATGCATGAAGTTGTTACGTCATAATAAGGCAGTTAAAGGACTACAAGAGCTGATCACTAGGTGTGCAGGGTTAGGGGGACTGCGCGTAGTTCGAAAGTTGGGAAAGCATGCCTTGTGCACTAGGAGGGAAATGCGATTGACGACACAAATTGGCCAATATGAGATGGATCAGGTAATCCTAGACCTAAATTCGAACTCAAATGTGTTCCAAAGAAGACATGGGAACGCATGGGCAGACCCGCTTTACAGTGGTCTCCTATTCAATTATGGATGGCGAACCAACAAAAGATCTTTCCCATGGGAAGATTGCAAGGGGTAACAGTGGATATCGAAGGTGTGAGCACCCAGACGGAATTTGAGGTAATAGAGATTGTGGATGACAATAACCCTTACCCCGTGTTGTTAGGGATAGACTGAGCGACGGATATGAATGGAGTCATCAACCTGAAGAAGCGGAAAAAGATTTTTGAGAAAAGGTCCCTACGGATAGTAGTTCCGTTGCATCCAGCCGAAGGAGTGTGATATAATGAACCTATGGGCGAGGATGACAGTGACAATGAGTTGGATTGCATTTACCAGATAACAGCGGAAGACTAGAATCGGGTGAACCCGACTGAAGATGGGAGAATCTCATGGGAGCGCGACAGTTCCTGTACTTCGGATTCAGATGAAGAAATAGAATGCTGGCAGAATCAGTTGCATGAAGTGACAATGCTAAATTGCAACATGATGATTAGATCACTGCGGTGCATGACGACCAAAGCAAGGGAACTGCCAACATATGATGGGGGGACAGGCGTGCATGAATTCTTAGACAAATTTGAAAGGTCCATACCAAAATAGCAGCAGTACGGTGCGATGGAATGGGCATTACACGCGACACCTGTACGATGGTGGCAGACACACCAGAAGAATATTGGGAGCTGGCACGAGTGTAGAAGAAGGTTGCACTAACGGTTTGGAAATCCCCAGCGTCGAACATGAGCCGAGCAGCCATGGTGAAGCAATTTGCGTGCCCACCTATGTCGATGGGTGCAGACGTGTGCTGGGAAAGCACATCCTAGGCTAAGGATCGAAAATCAGAAACTGACGCGGCAGCAAGAAAAGCGAGGCACACCAAAAATACCCCGCGATGGAGCATTCACAAGGCTACGCAGAATCGTGAATAGAGTTTACCAGGTGGGACGAATGGATTGGGACCTGCACGTACCAGCAGTTCGATGGTCCTATAGGACCATAAGGAAAAAACGGAGCACAGAAATGATCTCAACAATGACAAGAAGAAATGAACCTAGGAGGACAGAGAAGAAAGTACTGATGACTCAGAAATGGAGGGAATGGCCGAATTCAAATCCAAATGTTACTATAAAATTCAGTGAGGTAGCATCGAAGCAACACTTGGATGTTTGAGATCTCAGCCAGTATAGAGCAGTGAGCACCAAGCTACCTTGCCACCCGTGAGTACATGACCGAGCGAATCCAGTGTAGACACAATGTCAACTATGAGAACCAAAGTGAGATTCATGGAAGTTACCCCAGAGCCCCGTGTGACAAAGGAGGAGCCTGGAGAGGTAGCAGGCACACCAGAAGTACCAAAGATCCCATGCACGTTGCGGCCACAGAAAAACAAGCAACCAATGGGGCCAATTTGGGTATCACCACGGAACCCACGAGTTAGTAAATTGTCAATAGAAGAGAAAGGAAAAGTTGTCACCATGGACACAGAGGAGGAGGAGGAATATTTGCAAGCTCTGATCACCCAAATTGAGGCACAAGATGATGAGGCAGAGAATGTTTCCCAAGTACCTTTAGCAATAGAGTTAACCCACTACATTCCCCCGTGGAGAGGGACACCTAAGATACCGAAGGACCTGGAGGCCACGAAGAGTGCGCTCCAGACCCTGCTTCTTCCAGATGAAATAAGGTTTGACGGTTCGTCGCTGGGATGGGTACCGAATATAAAGTTTGAAGACTAGGACCTCACATATAGCGAGAAGTTTCGTTGGACGTGGAGAAATTACTATAGTAGAAATGGTTGTGTGGTGTGGAGAAGGCTGGGTTACTCCATCTACTGTGGATACCCCACTACCACCGCGTGTCTATAACAATCTTTGTTATCCGGCAGCTACTATGTCTGGTACATGATGAGTATCTTTGGCTGGAGGAGTTGTTATGGAACCAGCTCACAAAAATATAGAAAAGATAGATCAACGCCTTAGAATTCAGCCTCTTCGAGGGGGCAACCTCCTTTACATTATTGTTGATGCCTTGAAAATCACTGCAACAACAATGGGGGATAACCACCCAGTCTGGATCTTAAAGCAGCTTCTTTTCCGCTTTGTGTGGTGGCTCCGACAGGTTTAACTAGGTCCAGTTACCTTCTCCCTATTGCTATTGGTTTATGATGTATCTTTACCTACCAATAGACAGGGATATCAGATCACTTCTTCTTGTTGATCAAGCAAGAGAATGACCCTTAAGCTGATTTGGGTT
>APFE030651378.1:98038-108293 GCA_000404065.3 Pinus taeda
TGGCCATACTTCTTCATCCTTCTTCCATTCATCCCTTGCTTCGTTTATCCAATCTAGTTGGATAATAGAAATAGCACAAAACAATGCTTCCACATCCTCATTTGCATCTGCAACAAAAATTTTTCTTCCATGTTCTATAGATGATGTCAAAGTCATAACCCAACATATTTGTGACCCATTTTTTCTTTTCTTCTAAAGATAATATGTTAAGTTATGGTACGTTCTATGATTATAATACTTTACTTCTTTTTCTTATTATATTCCACAGATTAGCAATCACATGTACATAAAGTAAAGTGCAAATAGAACATTAAACGATTGACAGAAAACAAGCCAAGACAAGAGACACAAGATGTGGCAGCTAGCCAGGAACATACCCCACAATGTGTGGGGAAACCCTTTGATGATTTCTTCTTTTATCTTCAATAATTTAGCAGAGATAAATAGTACAATAAATCTGATTTATATCAACAGTAGCAAACCCTAGATCAGCATATTAGCATTAGCGACTTCATCATCAAAACTAAGGCAGACGATATCTCACAAACCAACCATCGGATCGGCTTGATTCCACCACCAAAACTTGCGACTTCCAGAGGAGGTTCAGATGAACCTACATAGCAATATAGATGAGTACATATTCTGGTCCACATAGGTCAAACTTCACTTCTGCAATTGCAGCATTAGTTTCAACAACTTCCTTCAAACTAGGGTAGTTGGTATCTTGTAAACCGTCCAACGGATTGACTTGATTCCACCACCAAAAGTTGCGGCTTTTAGAGGAGGTTCGAATGAACCTACAACATAGTTTAGATGAGGAGATATTCAAGTCCATGCAGGTCAAACTTTACTTCTACAGTTGCAGCTTCAGTTTCAGCAGCTTCTGGCTTCACATGTGTGAGGGAGAGACCCTTTTCTGTGCAGTAGAGAAGAGACTCTTTTCTGCGCAGTAGAGAGAGAGAGATGTGATGAGATGAGTGATTCCAAATGAGGAAAAGTCTCCTGTATTTATACACAAGGTTGGTGTTTGAAATAGATGCCACTGTTGGGCTTCTGAGCCTACATGAGTTGTAGGTCGGCTTGATAATAATTCCATAATCAAAATAAATTCATATCTCCATGAATACTTATCGAAATCGGATGATATTTATATCAATCCTACACCTCTCAACGAGAGGAATCTAATAAAAATATTATCAACCATGAATAAGATGACCGAGATGAAGTTTGGCCCTAGTTGCCAATTTTAATACTCCCTCTCAACTAGCGAGAACTTCATCTGTAATCTGTCTGTCAGTCGTTGATATTCATCCATCAAATGCACTAACCTGTACAGCCTGACCCTTGCCTTGCTCTATTCAGCATGTCCTGCTTTGTCTTGTTTTTTCCTGTACTGATCTGTATTGTTCTGCTCTGTTCTGCTCTGCTCTTTCATTTTTATGTTCTACTCTGCTTTTGTCCGAATTATGAAGAAGAAGAAATGATCGAGGATGTATCATACTGACTCAAAATTAGTCTCATAGTATGTACCATTAGTCCCAGACCAGTCTCAACCAACCCGAAGTCAACGTCATACTGAGTACAACTCCACTAGTAACAGACCAGTATCATCCTCCACTAACTAAAAGTCAGTCTCAGAGTGCATACCACTGGTCCCAGACCAGTCTCAACCGACCTGAAGTCAGCTTCATAGTAGGTACCACTCCTACCACTAGTCCCAGACTAGTATTGCAGTCTCAGAGAGTGTGCCATTGGTCCCAGACCAGTCTCAACCGACTCGAAGTCAGTGTCACAGTATGTACCACTCTCACTGGTCCCAGACTAGTACTGCACTGACATGAAGTCAATCTCAGAGTATGTACCACTAGTCCCATACAAGTCTCAACTAACCTGAATTCAACGTCATAGTATGGTACAACTCCTACCCCTGGTCCCAGACTAGTATCATTGATCCCAGATCAATGGAGGTCATTCTAGTGTAGGGAGTACAGTAGATACAATGATGCGTCCATCGGTACTACTATGGTCCCTAACTTCATTTCCCTGCTCATTGATCAAATGAGAGGTACTTCCCATGATTCCCAAACTGCATGGGTAGGATGCCTCAAGAGGAGAACTTAATCAATCCCATCCTTATAGGATAACACATCAATCATGCTACAATCGCCATGGATAACGCATCAATCCAGGCCTCACAGGAGAACACATCAATCCAGCTATAATCACCATGGGGAACACATCAATCTAGGCCTCACAGGAGAACACATCAATCCTGCTACAATCGCCATCGAGAACACATCAATCTAGTCCTTACAAGAGAACACATCAATCCTCTACAATCGCCATGGAGAACACATCAATCCAGGCCTCACAGGATAACTAATCATCCTGCTACATGGGAGAGTGAATCATCTTGTTCCATAAGAGAGTGAATCATCTTGTCCCACAAGAGAGCAAATCATCTTGTTCCAGTGCGCACCACCAGGGAAGGGTGAGTCACCCTGTGGTCATATGTTGCTCCAATAAGAACCGCAAGCCCTCAGAGCTCCCAGAGCTCAATGTATGCAACATGCAGGACCCTTGTACAAGGGTTTCTTGACAACTCCAAGTCGTTTGGGAAAATCACAGATTAGATCTTTCCTCGGGGCTTTGACAAGGTGTATCGACCTGTACATCATCTTAACGCGATGGAGCCTCCTTGCTCATTGACTTACCATATCCCAGATGATGTCTATCGGTTGGAGCAATCGATGAATACAATATTCCTCAATAATCGAATCCCACCTCTAGTTGTTACAGAGAATCACAAGTGGTATGTGTTCAAACAGCTCACTGAAGAGTTTCCCCAACCAGGCAACTTCATACGAGATCATACTCGTAGATATGTATCGATCTCTGCGGTGCTTATGGCAACTGACTTCTACTTCCTGCTCATCCATTATATCGAAGTAGAATCCAAAGAGAAAAAACACTACAAATTGCTCCAGTGATCCTCCACACTACCTGCCTAATTAGCATTCGAATAATCATGCAATTTCATATTTCTAGCAGTGTATCTCAATCCATGAGAGATTGTGTCTTGAATACATCTCAGAAGATTCTTGGCACCAATCTAGTAAGGCTCAACCAAATATGAGCTCATAATGCTAACTGCAAAACATATGTTCGGATGGAGATTCACCAAGAACATCAACACGAATGAATTTTTGAAACTCAGAGGCATTTCCCAATCTGGTCCGACATCACTACCATATAACTTATGAAAGTTAAGATCCTCGAGGTAGTCACAGGCTTCCAGTCCACCATACTAAATCTTTTCAGAATCTTCACCGCATATTTTCCTTGAGATATGAAAACTTTCCTTAGCTTCTACCACACTTCAAGTCCTTGTTTTTTCATTTCAAATTCAGAAGCCAACTCCCTCTTACATTTGTGAATGAGAGGGTATGCACCTGTTAGAAGGAGGTCATCCACATACAACACCAGTATGAGAGGCTTGTCATTTTCAACCTTAAGGTAAAGGTTAGGATCGGCTTCACTCCTAGTGAATCCTAGCTTCATCAAGTAGTTATTGATCCTCTCATACCATGCTCGGGGTGCTCGCTTCAGCCCATAGAGAGCCTTCTTCAACCTGCATACATGAGATTTTCAATCATAAATCTCAAATCCTTCAAGTTGCTCCACATAGACCTCTTCTTTGATCAAACCATGCAAGAACGTGGTCTTGACATCCATCTGATGTAGGTTCCATCCTTGTGAAGCCATAAGGGCTATGAGCAAGCGGATGGTCGTATATCTGGCAACAGGTGCAAATATCATATTCTATACCTTCCTTCTGGGAGAAACCACGAGCAACAAAACGAGACTTATACTTTTCCATACTTCCATCTGCTGCATGATTTATCTTGTAAAGCCATTTAGAAGTGATAATTGTCTTGTCCTGGGGTCTGGGAACTACTTCCCAGACATCATTCTCCATAATAGACTCATATTCTATGGTCATAGCATCCTTCCATACTTGATGCTTAACAGCATCTGAGAATGATGAAGGCTCATTTTGTATGATCGTACTCATGATGGTCAGGTATCCCTAATACCTGTTAGGTTTCTTACTTTGACGAAAGGTTCCTCGGGGTGCAGCATGTCCTTTAGCATCATCAAGTATCCCCCTAAGCCATGAAGGTCTCTTCCTAGAAGAGGAAGGCTCAGGTGGATAAATAGGATCCATGGGTTCCTCCACATTAGGCATTGTTACATCATCTACCCATAGAGATAGCTTCCACAATCGTACGGTTCTTTTTTTCTGCCACACCATTCTGCTCAGGAGTGTGTGGTGTAGTAGTCTCCCTCTTAATGCCAGCCTCAGATATGCCTAAGTAAACCAACTGTAATATATCGAAGGTCCTGCTTAGGCTTGAGGGGAATGGTCCCCTTTTGAGCTTTCCTTCAGCACATCCCGAACATACACCTTCTTTTTCTACTCAGAATTTGGGCATCCCTATTACCATATGTCTTACATCGGGTAGATATTTGTAATGAAGGTGGGCAAACCTCCAATGCCAAAATTTGAACTGAAGAGATGTGTCATAAGACATGACACCTACATGACTTTAATCAACCTAATATAATGAATCAACACGAAACCCAAGAGTAAAGGCATCTTTAACATTATTTTTCGATACACGTACCTTGCCATCGCTAAAGGTTACCTTGTAGCCTTTGTCTTCCATTGCCAAGATGGACACTAGGTTCTTTCGGAGGTCAGGTGCATTTAGTACATCCTGGAATTTCTAGCCTTCTTGAATGGTTGTCCTCTTCCTTGGTTTCCAGCATTCCTTTTACCTTTGCTATTCAATTTTCCATCCCTTCAATTACCATGGGAGGGATTTTGATCATCGTTATGGTGAGATTCCTTTCTATCAGGGCATTCCCTTGCATAGTGTTATCAGGAAAGCTAGTGTCCATTCAGAGTTGCTAGTCCCACTAAGACAGGTAGCTATCTTAGAAACAAACAAACTAAAGTTACTTTCATTTTCCTTTATGAGAGATATATGAGAGAGAAGCATAGAGTACCAACCTCAGTCTTTTGCTTGACTCCTTGCTTGTTTCCTCCCTCCTTTGACAGAGCTTCGCCACTCCTTCTTTACTTGTCCTGCTTCAAAGAACACCTATAGAGTCAAAGTAGCATAATACCATCAAAGCATAGAGATTTATAACCATAAACAATATAGGATCAGATATATATTAACCATACAAATGCATATCTCAATTCAAGATTCAAAGATATACAAGAATATGGAGGAAAACTCAAATAGCTTTATTGATAGAAGTAGTAGAAGAGAGGATTACAACCCATTTGTCTGACCCAGCGCCATCCTCCCAGCATGAAAGCCCTCTTCACCTCATGAAAAGATAGATCAACCAACACTATGATGTTCCACAGAGAAACCAACAGCACTTCCTTAAAAGATACAAAATTCCAGCCTTTTGGATTTCTAGGATGAGGGATCCATATATAGATGTTTGCAAGTGGGTGAGTCAGCTTTTGGGATTTTGATTAGTGTCATCTCTCGGATAGTTCTTGGTTCCACTTGGAGATTTCATGATCTCTTACTCATCCCTGGGCGAATTCAGAGAGACAAGTGTCAAATGGGCGGTTTCTAAAAGATTCTTTGGGTTTCCACCTAGCCAACTGCCTCTACCATTTGTCTGCTCTCACTCATCACACCCTATAGAAGGTCTTTTTAGTATGCATCACACTTTTTGCATATGGCGGGTGAGATGCATCGCACCCTTAGCACTGAGAAGTCTGTATGGTGCTGTTTTGACCAATTCTGAGTAACATTTCAGGGAGAACTTCTGGAAGATGATGTAATCAGCTGACCTTGCTCCTTTAAGGTATGAAACAACACTTTTAGGGGCTTATAAGCCCTTGTTTTATGGACATATAAGATTGGGGTTGCAATGCCCAAATATGTCTATAACAGTTTCCCCCTAAAGCATAAGGTCGTAAATCTTCTAATGTCGGGTGAAATGCTTTATCATGAGGATGCGAGTTTTTTCGAACTAAAAGGTGACCTATAATAAGATACCATACAATACATTATCTTCATATTATTTTCATGATCTAGCTGAGGTGGGAATTCCCATGCTTAGCTTTATAAATTCATTTTCATGTACATATGACAGGCAACCGTCTATGTGATAGACTGATGATTCTGGTAGAGCCATCATCCTTTGCCTTGGATGATTATCTGTGCAGTTATGATGTACATTTGATGTCTCTATTTTCCTCAATATATCCTAGCCCGGATGGATGAAACTAAATCCGGGGTCTTAAAACTCGTTCAATCTTCGCCCGAAGTACAAGTTGATCCATGTGAAAAGATGTTCTGAAGTTGAACATTGAAAGACATCGCCTAATTACCAGCCAATGATGTAAGTTGTTAACAGGCGCGAGAGGAATCACCGATAATGATAATGACCCTCAAGGTACTACAGTACAATTCATGTGGTGTGAATATGGGACTTGATGTCGAACACCACACAAAATCTTTCGGTTGAAGGTCATTGATGTAAACCTGTCGCCGGAAGTGAGAAACTTGCCATTGAGGAATGCAAGCTTCAAAGTACTGAAAGGGTTGTTCCTAAGTCGACTTCTTGGATAATGAGCTGATGTCGGCAAGAAGTGACCGGTCGTAGGAGGGCCTTAATGAATCCCACATCTACGACACAAAACGGAGAAAATGATTTTGTGGAGGTGAAAATGATCTGATGATACAAGGTTCAGGGTGGTGGTCATGAAAGAATGAAGCGTGAAGGTATTACAATGGATGAGACATAAGCTGGGTTGGTGAATTCTCTGAGTGACTTCTCTTGAACATACCAGCGACACTGAAATGGATTGGTAGCATTAACCCCAAAAATGGATGGTACAGAGAACCAATGGTGATATGACCGATGAACAGAATAACCCCCCCCCCCCCCCCGACTCAATCATGGTGATGGAGTGAAAGTGTCATGTTCAAGAGCGACTTGCTATCAATAAAGTTTCTTCAAGTTTTCTTCCCAATTTTTCCTCAGTTATTTCTGACCAATACCTCTTTATTTTTGTCAAGCTTGAGGAGGATAACATATGCTTGTTTTATGATTTGCCTTTCGAGCAAACCCGTCACTATGTTTTAACGAGCCTAGCGATAGTGAAACTCGCTCTTGTCTGCATGGACAAGTTCGTTGCTATTGTTTTAACGAGTTTAACAACAAAGAAAACTAGGTCCTTTTCAATTTTAGAGAGTCTGAAAAGAGACGGAAAGGAAACTCCAGTAATCCTTTTTCGTAATATAATCCCTTAAGTCTGAAAAAGTATAAAATAATACGAAAGGGATGACTTTTCTATAGTTTTAACGAGCCAAACAAGACAAGTGCTCGATCTTTTTGTGCAATGATCCCTCAAGTCCAAAAAGATTAAAATCTAGAGGGATGACATTTCCAATCACTTTAACGAGCTGGAGAGGCCAAAATCTTGGAAATCTTTTCATATTTTACAAGTCAAATGAAAAGAGCTTAAAGGAGACTCATTTTTTGAGGAACGAGTGATGTTTTCGGATAGCAGCTGGTTCCATGTAAGGTTTGGAACTTTTCAATCACGACAATGTAAAGAAGGTGGCTAATAGAATCACTCATCGCAACTATTCCTCAAAAAGGGGTAAACAATCAAATGGAGGCATATGATCGGCTAAAAAAGAGTGGAGGTGATGGTAAGAACACGACCAAGGCTCAAAAGCTGATGATTATGTGATCGCAATGGTTATTTACCGAAGGATGTGTTCATTTTTTAATGAGCTTAAACTCTGGGGGAACATATGCTCATTGCTAGGTTTATTTTTTAACGAGCTTGAACTTTGCGTAAACCTGCTCGTGCTAGTCGTATAATAAGGATGTCTCATCGATAGTTTCATTTTTTAGGGAGCTTGCCCCATTAGAAACTTTGCTCCGTAGCCTTTTGCATGCAAGCTAGGAATGACTAACTACTGTCCTAGGGGTTAAAGAACTACTGGGGTTAGGTAGAAAACTCTTCCTTTACTTTGCCGGTGCCATTTGGCCCTTGCAAAGGTGAATGGTTGATCAGACCAATCACCTAACTCAAGGAGTTGAAGTTAGTAAAAACTAACGGGTTAGAGTTACGCTGGTCGCTTTTCACTTGCGTACAAAAGTTTTGCATGCCCCCAGGTATAAAAAGAAGTAGAGTTTCCAGGTTACCATATGAAAGTTCTCACATTTGCAAGATTGCTCCATCCGCGTTTGCAGACAAAACACTTACTTGGCTTTGTCCATCGAAATAGACAAAGGTGAATGGTGGGACACATCCACTCACATAACTTTGACGAGGGAATCTTATTCCAATCTAATCCCATTTTCCTAGACAGATGGGTGTGTCAGACTAGTAATATATCCTTCACGGAAAGCTACCCTATACCTAAATTTTTCCTGCCGAAGAAGACCAGGGTGCATGCCCCCTAGGTTTAGCCACATTCACCGAATCACTCGCGTTCATCTGGTGGATTAACTGGAGATTGATGAGACATTCCTTGTGCAAAAAGACCAGTTAGGGATGGCACTTGACTATTGGCTATGTGTGAACCGGGGAATGAAATTTGGTCTACTAGCTGAACCACTCAGCCTTCATGCAGAAAACACCTCACTCGAAAGAGTGAGGAAACAATAGCTCCCATGCTATAAATGTAGTCACACCAAGGAGTAGAACCTAAAGGTCCTTGGACTACCATCACGTTCAGATAAACAGTTTTCCTTCTCAAAGTTATAGGAAAACTTGGAAGGATCCCTAACAGTTGACTGGTTCCTTTGTTGAAGCCTATCAGATTTCGAATCTCAGGCAAAAGCGATGGCGAACCAAGTTCTTTCCAAGCATTTGAGGAAAGGATACTCACAGAAGCCCCTTCATCTATGATAGTATCAACCATGACCATTCTATAAGCTTGCACTATGATTCGGAATGGTACATTAGATGGTAGACGAGGTCTGCCTAGTAGATTCCAATCGAAGGAAACGACTAGGTTTCTTGGAGGAGGGACCGAATAAATGGTCGGGTAAACCTCTGATGAACTTCCTTCCTGTGGTAAAGGAACAGGTAGATTTCCCACATGTTCATCAGATTTTGTGTTGACAAAAATAATTTGAATGGTGTCGTTCTCATTCTCTTTGGTGACTGTATCATCTCAAGGTAGACCTTCTAAAGGCAAGACCGGGTCGGCTGCCGTCTCGACCTATTGACTTTGGTCTGGTGTGGACTCAGAGGGTTTATCTTCAATAGTATATGCTTCAACCAACCACAAAGTTGTGTCAGTCAGATTTTCAATTAGTGATGGACTCAGCAAGAGTTTCTTGTATCCAGGAGGAAGCCGTAGTGGTGAAGTAGGACGGTTATCCAAGACTCTTTTAGCTTCATCTAGGAAGGGACAACGGTGGATGGCATGATCAACTTCACACAGTCTACAAGGAATTTTAGATCTTCCTTTTTGTCCATTGACTTCATTTTCACTAGTTGACGGTGTACTTTCAACATGATCGTCAGAGGTTGAGGACATCGAATTGTGTAAGCGGGGAGACCAGTCCCTTAAGATCCATGGGATGCAAGGGCAATCTCGATGCTAGTGGTCTCCTTTGCAAATGACACATGGATATTTAGGTTTGGATAGTGTAGTGTGTGGATTTTTTCCAGACGATGCATGGTTGCCCCCTTTTGTCGTTGGCTTCTTCTTCTTCTTCTCCTTCCCTTTCTTCTTCTTCTTAATTACTTGGTTTTTAGCTTCACCAATTGAAGAGGAAGAATGAGAGGGATAAATAAACGAAGTAGAAGGTTGGGGGGTAACTCTAGTATCATATGGTTGCTAATTAGATTGCTCAGGAATCAAGGTGCTATGAACGACAAAGGTTGAGAAGAGCCATACTGGCAAGCCAATTGTTAGCCCTGGAAGGGACAATGTGGCCATATGAGGTGCACCAACATCTCCCCAAGAGGAGAAAGGACTAGGATTCCCCCTAAGCGGAAATCCTTGGTTGGTGGACTCCATTTTCTCAACCTAAGATCAACAAGGGAATAGTGATGTTATTCCGATTAAAATAAATTTTATGACGCTTTGACACAACTTGCTTTTTCAATTTTTAAGAGTCGAGAAAAAGCTAAAGATGACTCTAGTCGCCTTTGATTTTTAATGAGCCTAAAGTGACAAGTGCT
>APFE030651378.1:108352-122925 GCA_000404065.3 Pinus taeda
CAATTTTTAAGAGTCGAGAAAAAGCTAAAGATGACTCTAGTCGCCTTTGATTTTTAATGAGCCTAAAGTGACAAGTGCTCAGATGGACCTTTTATTTTAAGGAGTCTGAAAAGGAACGAAAGTGACTACTCTGGAAATCTAGACAGAGGGACTACCAAACCAATCGCAAAAACTATAGAATACTTTTTACAGTACGGCAGTCAATCTTCCCAAATGTTGTGTTCAATGCATTGCGATCGATAAGGTGATAGACACGGCTTCCTAAGGATAAAGGATATAGCCTATTGTGGTCTCCCAATATATACTCGATGGTACGTGGGAGCACAAGCCTGTACTGGCACTTGTCGTCTCAAAGAGGAGGAATCACCCAACCTACGATGAAAGTGATAGTTACCAAGCTTTACAATGCCAGAATACGTCTCTAGCCTAGACTTCTAGATGTTGTGTGTTAGGTACCAAAGCATTTTTACGTTCATTGAAATTTATTTTACAGTTGATCTTTCTTAAGAAGTTTGCCTTTAAGGTTCACCGCGTGATGTAGATATACAACTCCTAAATATGCAATCTAAGATGATAAACAGTTGTTTACTTTCTTTTTGCAATGAAAATCCTAGCTACTAAGGAAAGAGAAGTAAAATCCTTTCAACATAGAGCAGAGAGCACACACTAAGATGCACTGTCCTAAATCAATTTCCACAAGTAGTATAAATGCAAATGCACATGCATGTATTTGTTTTCCACTTTCTTAATGTGTGAATGACAAAAAGAATGTTAAGTATAGATCTGAACTATCCTTCTTTCAAAGTGACAATACTAACAATTTTCTTTTCAAAAAATGAAAGGAAGACTAAGATGACACTTTGCGATTTTGAATTGAAAACTGATTTCGACACTTGAAATACTATTAATTCAAATCAAATACAAGAGAAAAAGTGTAATCAGCTATCAAAAAGAGGAGGATTCTTTCCTTTGACTAAAAACGACACTTGCGACACTTTCAAATCAAAAGATGATAGTTCTATTAAGCTACTGTTTGCCAAGGAGAATTGTACATGACGAAAAATACATAAAAACATTCACAATTCTTCATACAATGGAGGCTAAATAATGCAAAGGAAGGGAGTTTCAACAGTGGTATACTGATCACAGACAACAAAAATCCTAAATAAAGTTGAAGACAATGAAGAAAAACCAAAATCTGGAGGTAGAAACAGTCTTATTTGATCATCACACATGTAACATAGGGAAACAGGGATGCATCTCACCTACATCACACGGGAGGTGCGATGCATCCAAACTGTCAAAGGGAGACAGTGCGATGGTCTAGGGACAAGACTGGGCTTGGTTTTTGCTCACAGTTTGCAGCTTAGTTCAAGGATTTAGGCTAAGCTAATGATAGTTAGTAAATACAAAGCATAGGGGCTGATCTAATGAGGTTACCTAAGCTACCACCAGGGCACTTAGGATGTTTGCAAGTCAGATGTTTAATTCATAAACTAACCTAGATATTGATTGAAGCAGCATTTATCTACTTTGCAGTTGCATAGCAAAAGCAGTTTGAAGGCTAGCTGGCTTAACTTCAAGCTCTGTCTGTAGTTTATAAAGCAAACAAACTAGAAAGAAACAAACAAGCTATTCGCTCCCCAGTGGAGTCGCCATTTTGTTCTCGGGAAAACTAGTGTCCATTCAGAGCTGCTAGTCCCACTAAGATGGGTATCTATCTTAGAAACAAACAAACTAAAGTCACTTGCATTTTCCTTTATGAGATATAGATGAGAGAGAAGCAGAGAGTACCAACCTCAGTCTTTCGCTTGGCTCCTTGCTTGTTTCCTCTCCCCTTTGACAGATCTTTGCCACTCCTTCCTCACTTGTCCCACTTCGAAGAACGCCTGTAGAGTCAAAGAAACATAATACCATCAAAGCATAGAGATCTATAATCATAAACAATATAGGATCAGATATATATTAACCATACAAATGTATATATCAATACAAGATTCAGAGATATACAATAATATGGAGGAAAACTCAAATACCTTTATTGATAGAAGTAGTAGAAGAGAGGATTACAACCCATTGATCTGACCCAACACCATCCTCCCAGCATGAAAGCCCTCTTCACTTCATGAAGAGCTAGATCACCCAACACTATGATGTTCCACAGAGAAACCAACAACACTTCCTTACAAGATACAAAATTCCAGTCTCTGGATCTCTAGGATGAGGGATCCATATATAGATGTTTGCAGGTGGGTGATTTAGCTTCTGGGATTTTGATTAGTGTCATCTCTCTGATAGTTATTAGTTCCACTTGGAGATTTCATGATCTCTTACTCATCCCTGGGTGAATTCAGAGAGGCAAGTGTCAAATGGGTAGCTTCTAGAAGATTATCTGGGTTTCCACCTAGCCAACTGCATTTGCCATTTGTCTGCTCTTGCTTATCGCACCCTATAGAAGTGATTTTCAGTATGCATCACACTTTTTGCATGTGGAAGGTGAGATGCATCACACCCTTAGCACTATGCAGTCTGTATGGTCCTGTTTTAACCAGTTCTGAGTAGTTTTTTAGGGAGAACTTCTGGGAGATGATGTAATCAACTGACCTTGCTCCTTTAGGGTATGAAACAACCCTTTTAGGGGCATAGAAGCCCTTGGTTTATGGAAATATGAGATTGGGGTTTCAGTGCCCAAATATGTCTATAACACCACACACAGGAAGGCAGGGTACCTTCATGCAACCCTGTACAAGCCTGACTTGTGAATATTAACATAGACTTGTCGATATTCTATATCTTCCTTGAAAGTGCTTGCAAATCTTTCATTTATTTATTGCCATGTGATCTTCATGTCCTTCTCTATGAAACAATATGTCTACATAGACGGGCAAGTTCGTTGGCACATGTTAAACCACGTCTCCAGTGCTACTCTCTACAATGTCCTTTGATCTAGCTCTCTTAGAAACCATGATGCCTGTACTATTGAGAGATTGCTTAACAATTGATGTACCTAGAGACAGAGCGAACATTCACGACAAGCAAATTCCAGTTTAAAAAAAAACAAAGAACTTCAAGAATCGAACATGGAACAAAGTGGGTGACTGTTGGGAAAGATTGCATAGTAGTGATTCTCGGAGGCTGACAGACTGTTAGCTGGAACTTCCCATTGTGTAGGCCCAACTTCCAGCGAGACTTACTGATGGCTAGAACTGTGCAAAGCACAGTCTAGATGGGTTGAATATGGACTGAAACTATGCAATGTGCAGTTCAATCCAGCTTGATTGTTGGTTGGGACTGTGCATTATGCAATCCCAGTGGACAAGACTGGGTACTGTCTCCTAGAACTTTTTAGAGAATAGCTAGATGCTAGTGAAAAGAAACTTCTGCGCAATTCCAAGAGCCAAGGCAGAGCCTTGAGTTCCGGGAATGTGTAGTGCATGCCGGGAAAAGAAAGATCTTAGCCAAGGCAACCCATATCTACCCAAGGGAAACTAGAAAATGAGTAGATCTGATCACATGAGTGAAGGATGGTGCAAATAGGAGTGAATGGTCATTCATGGAATCAAAATCAATGCAAGAATTAGTGAAACAGACAAACAACGAAGCGGTGGGGAGAGTCACCATAATAACGACTGTTAGTGCAAAAACAGTGTTATGCATGTGATTCTTAAGAAATACAATGTAAAACTTGAAATATCACTTCTACAAGTTAAAAAAAACTAAAAAACCATTGGTCATTCAGTAAAACATGCAAAACAACACTCACATAAGCCAATGAAACAAAATCGATAGAAAAAGAAGCAAAAGACTTAAAAGCAAAACTTACCCAGAAAAGTTGTGCCAACTATGTCGAAGGTTCCTAAGTACCTTGAGAATGCCAGAGTTTCAAGATAGAATGTGTAGAATGAGCTCTGGGGTGTCCATTAAATAGATTTGGTAGATTCAGGGTTTATGATGTGCATGCCCAAAATCTAGGAAAAAGTGACAAGTGGTAGGAAGTTTCTAAAATCAACTTGAGTTTAACTCCTAGTGCTAAAAATAGACCTCTATTTTTAGGGATGATTTTTTCTTTTTTGCCTTTTTCCTTTTTCGAGAAAGGATGCCATGCATACATGGGAAGATTGCACAATTATGGAGGGAACTGGGCAACTTTACGACACATGCATCAAGAAACAGCTGAAGGAATTATTCTATGCAATTCATGGGTCAAGTGGCTTAGGATGACTCTCATGCTCTGCATGATTTCCCAACTGAAGACAAGCTTCTGGTTGGGTCTGTGCAATTCCTGAGCATAAGCTCAGTGTTGAGATGTTTTGCACAATTTCTCTTAGCAAGCTTGTTTGTTGGACTACTCTGCGCAAATCTGGAGAGCAGGGCTGACTGCCAAGCTACTCTGTGCAATTCCTGAGAGAAAGGCAAGCTTCCCTCTAGGACTGCATAGTTTTCCAAGATAACATAAGAACCAGATGTGAACCAAGTCATGGGGTCAACTTGTGATTGGTTAGCAAAACAAGTAGGCGAACACAAGTTGCAAAGTGAAAGATAACTTCAAATGAAAAAACAAGTACCTGAGCAGTGCAAGAAATGCTACTAAGATTTCGAGGAGGGATGCTCCAAAACAAAGCAAAAGAATTTTTTTTAGGGTGGTTGTAGCTGCTACAACATTGGTGACACATTGGTAGAACTCCATCTCTCTGTATGGACCTTGTTTCATGTAAATTGAGACTAACTCCTTTGGAAGTATTGTTTGATTATTTGATCATCATGACTTCCTCACTAGCTTGAGTTAATAATATAGTCCCTGTCATTCTCTTGATCGGTCTACACACATACCAAGCCAAGTCAATTGAGTTGTTTTGATTGGGGAAGAAGGTTATATTGATGCACAAGTAATATGACTGTCATAATTTTAGTTCCATCTGTGGTTTTGCTCAGTTGCTAGTAGGTTTGGACAGTACCTGATGGAGTCACGCAAGAACACAAGCATCACTTTTCTACCAGTGAGCCTGGTCATTACCCCAATGGAGTTACTTACATCACCTATCTGTGCAGGAAGCATTTCTCTTCTTTCACCTTTGTTTTATTTTTTCATTTTTTCATTTTCAGAGAAATTTGCATAGGCACTTATTTATTTCATAAGGTGGAAAAGGGATCCTAACTTATTAAGAGCAGAAGAGGTGTTACTTTAGAGAAGTATGTTATATATACCTCTAACATACTTGTCAATGTTTCCCCCCTCACCTTACTCTACTTGACCAAGTTGACAAGGGTTAACCAAATATAGAAAAATTGATTAGAGTAGGTGGTACTAGTTAAAAGTGAAAGCATTGTGTTTTCACCAAGACTCACTCTGAACATAATGTATTTTCCATCAACGTATCATCAACTGAAGACAACAATCTCTTCATAAAGAGAGCGGATAATAGATAACCAACTATTGATAGTTGTACAAGTCCTCTTATGCTTCACCCTTCTTGTCTCAAGAGCCAAACATGATTTCATATGAAGCTAAACCTACAGGTGCATAATAAGCAAACAAAACAAACAATTGAAGGACATAAGTAAATGAAAGCGAAACAAGTAAGAAAAACAAACAAGAAAGAAATGCAAAAAAGAAAGAAAACACTACTCCTACTCCTATGCTAAACACTGCATGGGCCTATTCACGTAAAGTGATATTCCCAATGTAGTCACCGACGCATTGGTTCGCCCATGTTGGTGAAGGCATGGTTGACAAGAAACATATATAAGTAAACTAACACACTAGAAAGATATGACAATGAAAACCAACACGCTTGAAGTTTAAAAGCGTCCATAGAAAAAAAAAAGAAAAAGGATTAAATGCACAAGACAAACACTCTACGGATGTACCATGGTGGTGCAACACACTGTGAGTAGACGATGAGCATGTACACTCTTTCGACCATGACAAATGAGAAAATGTGAAAAATCAAGACAGCATTCGCTTAGGAGAGTGCTCGTTGTGTATGATTCCTCCAATGCATGAGCAATAGGATCGTACGATTCAAGTAGAGGATGGGAAATATATAGATGATATTTGTTAGACTCTGTCTTCTCAAGTCCTCTGTCAGAGTCAAATTCAGACAGGTGGCTGTTAAAGTTTCAATAACACTTGCAGGCCAGAAGGGAGCTTTGATAAGTTTTCATTTCAGGATTGTCATCGTCAAAGTGATCAAAGGTATTTCTTCTTCAAAACTCGGTTTTGAAGAAGAAATTTTCAAATTTGTTTTATGTAAATATGCTGCCATGCTACCAGTGTACTTCTCAGAGATCGAAAGGTTTACCATGTATCGTGATTGAGATTCCAAAGTTAAAGACTTGTTTTGAAATGCCCTGATTTGGATAAATCAAGTTTATTAGCACCTGCAGCAAGAACTTTTGCTAAGTTTCAAAATATGAACTTTCTCATATTGTTTGAGTAATGGTATGTGGGGCAAACTACCTGATTTGCATAAACTTTCTCCAAAGTTTCCTACTAAAGCTAGAACTGGTTTCTTTGAGTTAGTTATTGAAAAGTTTGAGAAGGAGATTCATTGTTTAAATAATCAGATACAACCATATGATTTCCAAGATCCCAAAAATTTCTTGGAAACTCTCGCTCCTTCAAAACAAGAAATAATAGAGCTACATACAGATGTTTGCATTGACAGTGTGCAGCTGGAGGTATGTGTTGCAGAGTTGGGGTAGCAAACAAAGTCTGGCTTTTGCGATCCTATTGCAACATACATGGAAATATTTTTTATTTTGACTGATAGATCAGGTTGCCTATTACATAACCAGGCTCATTATGTGTATGTAGGGCTGCTAGCACTTGTATCTGTGATCTGGTTGAACCATTCTCAAGCAAAATTCTTCTTAGATTTACTTGAATGGTTGATTTGGCATGAAAATATTACATGACCTATTGTTTTTGCAGCAAAGTAGGGTAGATCTTGTAAATAAATAAGCAGCCAAAAGGCAACATTTTGTTCCAGTTTCATTACAGTTTTAGTTTGAAGTTTGCTTAGTCTATTTTTTCAGTCTTTTTAGTCAAGTTTCAATCATAAATGAGTCGAAAGTCTCGTGTTGTCTGTCGAAATAATGATTCCATAGCCCAATGGATGGAGGCACTGTCTGCTCTCCCAAAGATCTGCAGATTCTTGGCACCTCCAGGAAGCGGCAGCTGCCATCCCCATTGGAGCCAATGTTAGACTCCATCTTGTCAAGTCCTCTGTCAGAGTGAAATTCAAACAGGTGGCTGTCAAAGTTTCAATAACACTTGCAGGCTAGAAGGGAGCTTCGATAAGTTTTCATTTCAGGATTGTCATCGTCAAAGTGATCAAAGGAATTTCTTCTTCAAAACTCGGTTTTGAAGAAAAATTTTCAAATTTGTTTTATGTAAATACGCTGCCATGCTACCAGTGTACTTCTCAGAGATCGAAAGGTTTACCATGTATCGTGATTGAGATGCCAAAGTTAAAGACTTGTTTTGAAATGCCCTGATTTGGATAAATCAAGTTTATTAGCACCTGCAGCAAGAACTTTTGCTAAGTTTCAAAATATGAACTTTCTCATATTGTTCAAGTAATGGTATGTGGGGCAAACTACCTGATTTGCATAAACTTGAGAGTTTACAAAGACAGAGAAAGATCAGGCAACACAATTAGATGTTTTGGTAGATGGGCTCAAGAATAATGCAAACAAATTTGCGAAATGAACAACACAATTTTTTTGGCAGAATTATAAAGTCAGGTTATGTGTTTTGAATTCACCCTCGTGATCAAATCAGCCATGTTAAATTAGTATTCAAAGGATAAAATCCAACATTTCGATGGCATGTAACAGTAATTTCAGTATTGATGGATGTAGGTGGCAGAACTTACCTTGTTAAAGGGGGATCACAATGGATGGATTGGGCAAAAAGTGCTTCACTACCTATGAAAGTGATGTTCTGTTTTCACTTCGTTTTATGATTGATTGTGATATTGAATGTGCTAGTCGAATTGCAGGTTAGAAGGGCGAAAGCTCGTTTTCAAAATTGAAAGACTAGAGGTGTAAGGGGCATGCTACCCATATAGGGCGCGCTATGCACATGATCTCCCTAGCCAGTATAAAATGACAAGGGCACTACGCGTATGGTGTGTGCTACCCATATAGCGACAGAGCCAAAAAAAAAAAAAAAAAAAAAAAAAAAAATTGTGTCCCACTTCATACCAAAACGCCACGATTAGCTTGCAAGTCCACACTCTCAGCTCATCAGGAACCCTTCTGGTGCATATTCACAGCTTATACATCTGCAGGAGGTGTATCAATCAAAATACCGACATTCAATTTCCACATAATATTCGTAAAGATGTCGAGTTCTGGTCACTCATTATTGTAGCTTTGGCAGCTACATGCCTCCTCGTGACACCAATACAATTGTACTGCTTCGCCGTTGCTGATGGCAGAATTGTGAGACACATTTGATCATTGATAGTTCAAAGAGTTGTCTACCAGGAGATTGGATGGTTTGATCATAGTCAGAACTCAACTGGTGCAATAGGTGCAAGATTGTCAACAGATGCTGAAATTGTGCGTAGTGTTGTAGGAGATGCTTTGTCACTTGTTATTCAAAATATTTCAATAATCATTGCTGGTATCGTTATAGCATTCATAGCAAACTGGAAGTTGGCACTTCAGGTATTAGCTATGCTGCCCCTTCTTGGTCTTCAAATCTTCGTTCAAATAAAGGTCGCTGCAGGTTTCGCTGCTGATGCAAAGGTGATGTATGAGCAAGCCAGTCAGGTTGCAAAGGATGCACTTGGAAGCATTTGAATTTGTTGCCTCTTTTTCTGCATAGGAGAAAGTGATGAGCCTTTACAGTGAAAAGTGTTCCACGACCTTGACAAGTGGAATTCGACAGGGGATAATAAGCGCGCTTAGTTTTGGTTTGTCAAATTTAATGTTGTTTTCAGTATATGGAATCACCTTTTGCACAGGTGATGATGGCAGGAGTTATGTTAAAAAATTGGTATGAAGTCAACGACAGAATTCTTTATGAATTAAAGCCATTACAAGGGTTCAACTGCCTTTGTCATTGGATTTTTTGTGGTTCTTGTTGGATGGCCCGTCATTGGAATGATAATGGAAGTTTATGGCTTTATTGTTCTCTTCAGTGGTTTCTGGCCCACTGTTTTGATATTTTTGCAGAGGATTCCTATTCTGGGCTGGTTACTCCAACAACCATTCCTTAGTTCGCTTTTTGGCTTGTCAGGGAACCAGTATAAAGTGAAATAACGTTTACAATGAGTAGAGACAGGCCTAGGAAATTTTCGAGTCATTGGATGTCAAATATGTTTGGAGACGTGTTGTAGAATATTTGTGTGACAAGGCAGATTGTGAAGAAATTGGATCTGTAAGATGTCGGCGGTGTTTTGTATATTAATTCCGGAATCTTTGGATGTGAACAATCTTCTCAAATGATTACTCCTTCGGCACAATTTTCTGCAATTCAGCATGAGAGGTTCCTTTGTTCTGTCACCCGGAGTTTTTGATTTTCACCAAGATGAGATGTTTCGAGCCCCATGTTTTACACTCAATTTGGACTTCCATGGTTCTCTTGTATTTGAATGCATGGTGGCAAAGGAAAGGCATGTGCACATTTTTACTGTAACCTAGTGCATATGGTTAAAATGAAAAGTTAAAAACGCCTAAATTTGAAACGTAGATACCTACCACAGTAGAAGAATAGGATTTGATTTTCTCTTTAGGATTTCAGATTTCCTAATTCAAATGGTCTACGCTCCAGATGTTGCTTATTCATCGGTCATCAAACAGATTCGAGTAAAAAAAGGAGCACTATTCTATCTTCAGAAAAGTGGATTGGTTTTAGTCTTGTTTGTTTAATAATGATAAAAAAATCCCTTATCTAGATCGATTGGTTTTTTCAGAGTTGGGTTTTATTTATACATTGTAAATCAATTATAATGGGGTTGGAGAATTCTGAAAGCTGGTGGAGGAAAAATATAGAGTTTCATTGTACAGTTTTGACAGAGAAACTAATTGAATGGTACAACTCTGTTTCATAAGATTCTTGTGGTACGAATTTAGCAAATGTGTCTTTCTTTTTGTTTCAATGTCTTTTGTAATGTTTCATAGTTCATTCATAATCATTTCCAACTGAATGTTTTTAAGTAGAAAGGTAGAATCTAGATAACTGCTCTGCCTTGGGAGAACGTTCAGTATTTGTGTAATTTCTTCTGTTTGATAAGGATTCATCACACATGCCCTTGTTAACTTCTTAGCAGTCTTGCCATTCCATTTAATTTCAATTTAATTGTTAAACTTTGCTCCTACCTCGCCTTATGGAATAATCTGTGCCTTTGATTAAATCTCTGCTCATGCTATTCTTGATACCACGCTACCTAGAAAACCGAATCATTCATTAAACCCCTTTTCATATCTATTTACTAGCCTAAAATCAGTTCCCATTCTAGAGTCATATCGCACCCTATTGCTCATTTTATCGAGATTGACTGGAGAGAGCCCTCTCCTGTCCTCGTAGGGCTAGCTACGAGTCTGAGCTTGGTTTGATGTTACCTCAAGCCTTGCCTTCCTTTAGCCTGAGGCAAATTCGAGTGCTAACATAGTGGCGACCAGACTGGGGAAGTCTTCCCCGGTAAAGGATGACAAAGTTCAGATCCGATTGCTGATGGTGGACAACAGTCAGACACATATGAGTGCTGAAATTTTCACCTGGCGACTCCAACTCAATCTAGAGATTCCAGTGCTCACTGATCCACTCATGCAATGGTAGGTTATGTTGCAGACCCTGTGCTTTGTGAAGTTTTAAAAGAAGTTAGAGATTGGTTAGCATATTTTGAAATTAATGAAGCATTTTTCAGTGTCGTGCTTCAATCTTGGAGATCTCCAAAGTTTCCTGCTAAAGCTAGAACTAGTTTATTTGAGTCAGTTATTGAAAAGTTTGAGAAGGAGATTCAATGTTTAAATAATCAGATCCAGTCATATGATTTCCGAGATCCCAAAAAGTTCTTGGAAACTCTCCCTCCTTCAAAACAAGAAACAATAAAGCTACATACAGATGTTTGCATTTACAGTGTGCAGCTGGAGGTATGTATTGCAGAGTTGGGGCAGCAAACAGATTCTGGCTTTTGCGATCCTATTGCAACATACATGGAAATCTTTTTTAGTTTGACTGATAGATCAGGCTGTCTATTACATAACTAGGCTCATTATGTGTATGTAGGGCTGCCAGCACTTGTATCTGTGATCTGGTTGAAGCATTCTTCTCAGATTTACTTGAATGGTTGATCTGGCATTACAATATTAGCTGACCTATTGTTTTTGCGGCAAAGTAGGGTAGATCTTGTACATAAATAAGCAGCCAAAAGGTAGCATTTTGTTCCAGTTTCATTATAGTTTTGATTTGAAGTTTGCTTAGTCAGTTTTTTCAGTCTTTTCAGTCATGTTTCAATCATAAATGAGTCGAAAGTCTCGTGTTGTCTATCGAAATAATGATTCCATAGCCCAATGGATGGAGGCACTGTCTGCTCTCCCAAAGATCTGCAGATTCTTGGCACCTCCAGGAAGCGGCAACTGCCATCCCCATTGGAGCCAATGTTAGACTCCGTCTTGTCAAGTCCTCTATCAGAGTCAAATTCAGACAGGTGGCTGTCAAGGTTTCAATAACACTTGCAGGCCAGAAGGGAGCTTCGATAAGTTTTCATTTCAGGATTGTCATTGTCAAAGTGCTCAAAGGTATTTTTTCTTCAAAACTCAGTTTTCAAGAAGAAATTTTCAAATTTGTTTTATGTAAATACGCTGCCATGCTACCAGTGTACTTCTCAGAGATCGAAAGGTTTACCATGTATCGTGATTGAGATGCCAAAGTTAAAGACTTGTTTTGAAATGCCCTGATTTGGATAAATCAAGTTTATTAGCACCTGCAGCAAGAAATTTTGCTAAGTTTCAAAATATGAACTTTCTCATATTGTTCGAGTAATGGTATGTGGGGAAAATTACCTGATTTGCATAAACTTGAGAGTTTACAAAGACAGGGAAAGATCAGGCAACATAATTAGATGTTTTGGTAGATGGGCTCAAGAATAATGCAAACAAATTTGCAAAATGAACAACAAAATTTTTTTGGCAGAATTATAAAGTCGGGTTATGTGTTTTGAATTCACCCTCGTGATCACATCAGCCATGTTAATTTAGTATTCAAAGGATAAAATCCAGCATTTCGATGGCATGTAGCAGTATTTCAGTATTGATGGATGTAGGTGGCAGAACTTACCTTGTTAAAGGGGGATCACAACGGATGGATTGGGCGCAAAGTGCTTCACTACCTATGAAAGCGATGTTTTGTTTGCACTTCATTTTATGATTGATTGTGATATTGAATGTGCTAGTCGAATTGCAGGTTAGAAGGGCGAAAGCTCGTTTTCAAAATTGAAAGACTGGAGGTGTAAGGGGCGCGCTACGCACATGATCTCCCCAGCCAGTATAAAATGACAAGGGCGCTATGCGTATGGTGCATGCTACCCATATAGCGACAGAGCCAAAAAAAAAAAAAAATGTTTTTGTGTCGTGCTTCATACCAAAACGCCACGATTAGCTTGCAAGTCCACACTCTCAGCTCATCAGGAACCCTTCTGGTGCATATTCACAGCTTATACATCTGCAGGAGGTGTATCAATCAAAAGACCGACATTCAATTTCCACATAATAATTGTAAAGATGTTGGGTTCTGGTCACTCATTATTGTAGCTTTGGCAGCTATATGCCTCCTCGTGACACCAATACAATTGTACTGCCTCACCGTTGCTGGTGGCAGGCTTGTGAGACGCATTCGATCATTGACAGTTCAAAGAGTTGTCTACCAGGAGATTGGATGGTTTGATCATAGTTAGAACTCAACTGGTGCAATAGGTGCAAGATTGTCAACAGATGCTGCAACTGTGCATAGTGTTGTAGGAGATGCTTTGTCACTTGTTATTCAAAATATTTCAACAATCATTGTCGGTATCGTTATAGCATTCATATCAAACGGGAAGTTGGAACTTCTGGTATTAGCTACGCTGCCCCTGCTTGGTCTTCAAAGCTTCGTTCAAATAAAGGTCGCTGCAGGTTTTTCTGCTGATGCAAAGGTGATGTATGAGCAAGCTAGTTAGGTTGCAAAGGATGCACTTGGAAGCATTCGAAACTATTGCCTCTTTTTCTGCATAGGAGAAAGTGATGAGCCTTTACAGTGAAAAGTGTTCCATGCCCTTGACAAGTGGAATTCGACAGGGGATAATAAGCGCACTAAGTTTTGGTTTGTCAAATTTAATGTTATTTTCAGTATATGGAATCACCTTTTGCATAGGTGCTGATGGCAAGAGTTATGTTAACAATTGGTATGAAGTCAACGACACAATTCTTTATGAATTAAAGCCATTAAAAGGGTTCAATCGCCTTTGTCATTGGATTTTTTTTGGTTCTTGTTGGATGGCCCGTCATTGGAATGATAATGGAAGTTTATGGCTTTATTGTTCTCTTCAGTGGTTTCTAGCCCACTGTTTTGATATTTTTGCAGAGGATTCCTGTTCTGGGATGGTTACTCCAACAACCATTCCTTAGTTCGCTTTTTGGCTCGACAGAGAACCAGTATAAAGTGAAATAATGTTTACAACGAGCAGAGACAGGCCTGGGAAATTTTCGAGTCATTGGATGTCAAATATGTTTGGAGATGTGTTGTAGAATATCTGTGTGACAAGGCAGATTGTGAAGAAATTGGATTTGCAAGATGCTGGCGGTGTTTTGTGTATTAATTCTAGAATCTTTGGATGTGAACAATCTTCTCAAACGATTACTCCTTTGGCACAGTTTTCTGCAATTCAGCATGAGAGGTTCCTTTGTTTTGTCACTCAGAGTTTTTGATTTTCACCAAGATGAGATGTTTCGGGCCCCAAGTTTTACACTCAATTCGGACTTCCATGGTTCTCTTGTATTTGAATGCATGGTGGAAAAGGAAAGTCATGTGCACGTTTTTACTGTAACCTAGTGCATATGGTTAAAATGACAAGTTAAAAACACCTAAATTTGAAACGTAGATACTTGCCACAGTAGATGAATAGGATTTGATATTCTATTTAGGATTTCAGATTTCCTAATTCAAATGGTCTATGCTCCAGATGTTGCTTATTCATCAGTCATCAAACAGATTCAAGTAAAAAAAGGAGCGTTATTCTATCTTCAGAAAAGCGAATTGGCTTTTAGTCTTGTTTGTTTAATAATGATAAAAAAAATCTCTTATCTGGATCAATTGGTTTTTTTAGAGTTGGGTTTTAATGTAATGGGGTTGGAGAATTCTGAAAGCTGGTGGAGGAAAAATACAGAGTTTCATTGTACAATTTTGACAGAGAAACTAATTGAATGGTACAGCTCTGTTTCATAAGATTCTTATGGTACGAATTTAGCAAATGTGTTGGCATTATGAGACAAGTGTTGTCCTTGATGGCAAATCATCTCAGATGATAAATTATAGTGCAACAAAGTTCACGCACTTTCATGAAGATAAAAGTTTATTTCAT
>APFE030651399.1:6270-17548 GCA_000404065.3 Pinus taeda
TAACACACATAAATATCAATATTGATTTAGATTCTATATGAAAAAATGGTTCATTGAATTTAGTATCTGGTGTGTGATGCCTAACTTAATATACTAGCATTTTGTGTTTTGGACTTCAATTTTTTCCCTTTTTCTGTTACTCCGAAGTTCTGTGGATCATATTGAGCACATAACGCATATAGCTACTAATATTGATCTTCATTTCGCATCAGAAAAATAGTTCGTTGAATTTCGTTTTTAGTGCGTCAATGGATACCTTGTGTCAGGTAATACATCAGCCTTTTGTGTTTTAGATTTAAACTTTTTCAAAGTTTTATGTACAGACTAAGTATATATGCATAGAAATATTAATATTGATTTTGAATTTGCATGGAAAAATTGTTCATTGAATTTTATATTCAGTATGTCATTGCATATCTTGGTTGGGTTAAAATTTTTCCATTGACTTTTATATTCCGTATGTCAATGCATATCTTACCTGAGTTAACACATTAGCATTTGTGTTTTGGATTTGAAATTTTTAAGTTTGATGGTGTAGCGTGTCTAGCTTATGCTTGTGTGGGCGCTCGGAGAATCCTTCTTACTGGACAGGTATGAAGTTAAATATTTTGAGCAGGCTGTTGTATTAATATATAATATATTATATATTATATATATAGTTTGTTTGGTTGTTTTGGTTTTTCATGCATGATATAAAACTTTGATGAAGATTAAGTTTTGTATGATTTCAGGTTTAAAAAAATATAGATTGCATTTCTGGTTTAGTGATGGGATTTCAAAATTTAAACTGGAAACCACTCTACAAGTATCTTTCTTCTGATCTTTTTATTTTCCAAACCAAGTCTACTCTTCCCACGGACTATAAATTTTTTTTACTTTAATTTAAAATAGCTTCTAAGAATATTTTTTACTCTACTTCAAAATAACTTTTGAGAATCGTCTTTACTTTACATTCAAATAAGGGTCACCTTTACTTTACATTCAAACAACTCACAAAGGAGTGCTCTTCCTTCAAAAAAAGGTCTCGCAATAATCCTAAGTAGTCACTCGATACTCATTTTCAAACAACTCACAAAGGAGTGCTCTTCCTTCGAAACAAGGATGCCATGCAATAAAATATTTTAACAATTTTGAAATATATGTTTTACTTTGAATAATTCGTTTATTAACTTTTATAATCTTTTACCATATTTATGTTATTATTTGTTTACTAATAGAAAATTATTTTTTACTTGGATTTATGGTTCATATGATTTTTTATGAGTTACGTTACGTTGTAGAATAATTCGTTTACTAAGTTTTATAATCTTTTACCATATTTATCTTATTATCTTATTAGTTGTTTACTAATTGAAAATTATTTTTTACTTGGATTTATGGTTTATATGATTTTTTATAAGTTAGGTTACATTGTTTTGAATTAGAAATATGTTATTAATTAGCATAAATTTATATTAATTTTGGATTTTTAGAATGTTTGTTAAGATGCAAATATTTTTTAGAGTATAAAATTTGTGGAAAATTTTATATTAAGAATGAGTGGTTGGTACAATGAGATGTTATTCTTTCCAAGTTATTTTATATCACACATAGCGACAATATGGTCCACAGTAATAAAGTTCAAAGAGTAGGGTCCCTCACCCTCTTAACAAATAATAAAGTTCAAAGAGTAGGGTCCCTCACCCTCTTAACAAATATTTTTTAGAGTATAAAATTTGTGGAAAGATTTACATATACCTGCAATGTACACCAGCCCCCACGCCGCTGTGATATTCAATGCCGTTCTCGTAAGTTATTCGATCAACGTTACTAAATATTGACGAGTATAATTAAGTCGTGTGATTAAGTCTAGTCGTAAGTTATTCAACCAACGTTACTAAATAGTTACTAAATATTGATGAGTATAATTAAGTCGTGTGATTAAGTCCAGTCGTAAGTTACTCGATCAATGTTCGATCAATGTTACTAAATATTGACAAGTATAATTAAGTCGTGTGATTAAGTCCAGTAAGTCGCGGTTCAACTATCAGTATAACGTATCTTTGTAAATTTTTTCATTCATTCATGCTAATGTTATTAAATGCCCATGTGAATGATGAATTTAATTCATTATTGTTTTACTGGTTGTGTGTGGACAGGCTATGTCATGACAGGCAACAGTTTTAAGTGATGGATAAGCTTATAAAGAAGAAAATATAAATATGACGTGTATGCTATGTATGTAACTAAATAAACTAGAGAGGCTCTCACGCTATGTATTTTTGGTTTCTACTTCACAGTAGCTCTTATATATATATATAGCCTCACCACTTTTCAAAATCATTTTGAAAAACATTAGTACAATAATGGGACTATAGCGATCGATATCGATCCATTTCATATTAATTTAGGCGTAGTTTTTAGTGTGTTTTTGAAATCTTTTCATTAACAACACTGTTAATTATCTAATACATATACCATAACCTTACTTGAAATATTATATTTCTTTTGCATTTTTTATGGTAATTAATTAATTAATTTATGTGTTAAAATAATTATAGGTTGGTTTAATTGTTAAGGATGTAGTATATTTAAAACCTCAAAAAATTTAGAAGTCTCTGGATATAATATTGAATTGACTCCATCCTAGTCATATCACAAATTCTAGTTAATACCGATTCGTTAATTAATAAACTTGAATTACTTAATTGTTTTCTATTATATTTTTACAAATATACACTTTGCCTTTTCTTGTGATGCTATTTAAAAAATCATATATTAAAAACCTGTAAAACTTAAATCTCAATATAAACATTTCAATTGAATAAAACAAAATACTTTTATTAACATAAAATGTTTACATAAACAATACTCTAATCTAAACATTTCAATTACTACATAAAACTTTTCCAACTTTCACTTATCAAAAATAAAACCTTAACATTCGTCTCCTTGCTGCTGCAGGTTGAAATGGAAGTTCAAAAGTAAAAATCTTCGAAATGGAGTAGCCATTGAAGATATTAAGTGAATTTGTGAAAATTTCTAATTTCTTGATCTTTTCAAATCCGCTCCAAGGGCTTGCTTTAGGTTGTTGTTAAGAGATGGGGGAATTCATTCATTTCGTTGATTAAACTTGGGCACTCGATTCAACCTGGATAGCTGGATTAATGTTATGGGAGAACTGAACCACCGCTCGTTGGGTCAGATGCACAAACTGCTTTTGCATCGAACTTGCAGCACACGTCCGTTTCATGCGATGTCTCACCAGCATGTCTCACCAGCATGAAGGCCACGTATTGCTTGCTGTTTGTTGTGACAAGGGACTACCACCACGGCAGTGGCTCCCTTGTTTTCCATTAGAGATGATTAAAAGAAAGGGCGACAACGTTAAACCCATATGATATTTACTGTTTACAACCTTTCATTGAATGGGACATCGCCACTTAACTCTTCAGCCATGCAACGACCCTCCACATGTCTGCCAGTACGCGCATTTAAAACGACGAAATGTGAATTACCAGTCCTGTTCCAATTGGACACGTTATTGCCTGTGAGGCCCGGCTTATCTTCACGGCCCTATCGCTGCATTCCAAATCTCGGAACGTTGATATGGGATAAGAGGACGGAGGGTTGTTATGGATAAGCACAGGATATACTCTCACATGAAAATGCAGCAGCTCAAATAAAATGAAATAAGTGAGATGGAATAGCACTTCGTTAATAATTTTGTGTATGACTATAAAATAAATGTTTGCCGTGTCATGCCAAAAAGTTATTGCGTTTGGGTCAAATAAAAGAAAAATGAAAAAGGATAACATCATTATGAGTTTGTTTTTGGGATTCTGCAGATATTTTTTCTCTTTTCAAGGTGTTATAGAGGAAATAGATTGGTTATATTTGTACTCACTGATTGCTACGAGATATTTAAACAAAAAAACGAGCTTCGCACAAAAAGACAAATCTGAAATTTTCAATCGCAAATAACAGCATTTAATACTCAAAAGTACCTTACTAAATTATTCAAACCAATCTACATGACTACGTGATATCTACGTCACTGGGCTGCTTGAAGTCTACTCGTTTCATTTTATAATTAAATTCTTCCATAATTTATACGTCTACTTTAACCGTGTGACTAAGGTTTTCATACAATAAACGACTAGCTTGTGAAGTTGTTTGGACGGTTTAACTATAATTTTGTTAGTCCTAGATTATTAGGAGGTATATATAGACATATTTATTTGGTCTTGATGTTGTTTGTGGTTGGCTATGCTCCATTGTGCTTCATGTTTGGTAACTCTTATGGTGGCAGTGTGAGTGTGTTTTCGATTTTTACTTTGGTTTGGTCTTTATAGTTGTGATCTTGTGATATTTTTTAGTTTGGGTTGTTCCTTATATTTTTTAGTTTGGGTTGTTCTTTATAGTTGTGATCTTGTGATATTTTTTAGCTTTCTTAGTTTTTAGGTAGGGTTTGTTATTTGTAACCCTTGAAACATTTGGTTGATTATGCATGTAGTGTGTTTTCTTAAGGGGTTTGCACTACAATGTAATTTTATTATTAGACTATGACGTACTATGAGGGTTCAATTGTATCGTTTTAGTTGTTTTTTAAGCATTGACTCTATCCTTATATGCTTGGTTCGAGTGTTAATAGAAATCACTTATGCTTTTCACTGTATCTTTTCAATTTTAATTTAACTCTCCTATGATGTTGGTTCGAGTGTTAATAACAATCACTTATGCTTTTCATTGTACCCTTGCAACTTTAATTTAACTCTCCTACGATGTTCGTTGTGTTTAGTGTTTTGGATTTTTTGGCGTGATTTGGATTTTCATGGTTACTTTGTGTTACTATTGGTTTTTGGTTTTTGAGCTTCATATCTAGTTCTGCTTTTTGCAAATTGTCCCTTTAGTATCCACATTATGGAAAATATGAATTTGTTGGGTAGCAAAGGAAGTTTAGATTTGCAATTTTTGTCATACACACAATGGCTATTGCTCTCTGTTTTGTTGGATTAAAGGTCGTTTTTTAAATATATTTGTCATTTTCAAATCATTGTTGTTGAGCAATTTGTTATATTTTATATTTGTTGTTCATAATTTAAACCTTGCATTTTTGTATGGTTTTCAAAATATGTTAGACTAGATATAATTTTTTATTATCTCTCATATTTATAGTAGACATGTGAATGTGAATGAGATATTGGATAGGCCATTCTTTTATCCTCTAAGAAAAATATTGTTGAGCTTGTTATTTTGCTTCATTCATTATTTGTGTGCTATATTTTTCATTGGGATTGTGGTGCATTTTCTTGAGAAATCACTAAGGCAACAAATTATGGTTCATTTCTCTCACTTGATAATTGCTTTTGAATATATGATAGCTTCATTATTACTTTCAATATTTTCTCTTCATCAAATGATTACCAAAAACAAGAACATCAATATCACAAGAACACAATGAATAAAAGATATAGGCTCCAAGCCCCACAAGGGGGAAAACCCAATCAATTGTTCACTTGTTATAGAATAAAATCAAAGTAAGAAATATAAGACCTAAATTCCAAGTTAGAAACTTCCCACAAGACCCATGCCAACCATCCTTCAAACTTTTCTCAATGAAGTCAAATCGAACCAACTCAATGACAGTCAAACCTCTTCAGATATTACTCAAACTTTGATTTTCAGCCCTTGCAATAGGTATGCAATTTTTAACCCCCAAAACTCTCTGAAATTTCACATGTGTGGTAGAATCTAGGACAAAATTTCAAACTGTGGAAGATTTTTCTTCCTCCTTGACTTTAGGGTTGTTTCCTTCACTTCTTTGTTGGTTTTCTCTCTCTTCTAGCAATAAAAAATGAATTTTCTTGTCTGTCCTCTAATGATGTCAGAGTATATATATACACATCCAGGAGGTCGAATGGGTCCCTTCTACAACCAACTTGTCCAAGCAGGGCCAACTTGATCTTGTGGGGACAAAAATGACTATTTTGACTAGAATAAAAATATTTGTCCGCTTACTTTCACATGTCCAAATGGGACTTGATTATACTACAATAAATTGACTCATGGAAAATATTCTTTTGACTCAATAAACCTTAGAAGCATGAAGAAGATGCTTGAAAAATGAAATAATAGTGATAAAAAAATATTCTTCTTCCTTTTCTTTTACATGGAAAATACAATGATACGAGTACAATTATAATTATGAAGACCAGACCTAGTTACTCTTTTTGACACTCCCTCTTCTCTTGGGAGGTATTCATAATTAGATAATCAGATACAAGGATACTCTCAAACTGAAATATTTTGATACGAACAGTTGGTTTGATAAGCCATCATCAAGCATGAATATTGTAACCAACCTTGTCAAATTGCAATATAGAAAGGCCTTGAATAACAAGATCTATCTCTCCACTAGATTAGAGAAAAATGTTGGGAGGCATATATTTGGACACAAACACCACAACCTCTTCAAGGCACATACCCCATCGAAATGTTCATCGGTTATGTCCTTATAGGATGATTATTATCTTGGGTTCCCAATCCTCAAAGAATATAAGTCTTCCTAGACTACTCTTTTCTTGGATACCCTTTCCTATCCTCAAAGAGTATTTATCCATGGGACTACTACCTATCTTGGATTTCAAATCCTTAAGGATTATCAGTCCCAAATTGGTATACAATCCTCCATTCTCCATACTCATGGGTTCACTAGACTTACGATTGTTAGTCCAAGCCTAGTGCATGGCACAACAATAATATAGTGTTCACCATCACTCCCTGTCAACAAGGGAGGTAGTCCTTACTCCCTGTCAAATAAGGAGGGGATCCATTGCTCCCTCTCAACCAAGGAGACATCATCACAATCCCTGGCTTGTCTACATCATCAACTTCTTATATTTAATGGAGATCTTAGTAGTCGCTGCACGGGCTCCCATCTTGCACCATTATATCATATCCAAGCTTCTACCTTATTAGATTTCATGGAGCCAAAATATTTCACAATCCAACTTTGTGACATGGCTCATGCCATCTTTTCATATGACTTTCCATCAACCATCATTTCTAGTATCTATGATTAAAATTACCTTTTCAAATCTATCGATTTCGAGCGAATTATAACTCTTTCTATCCAACAGGAAAGTTAATTTCTTCTAGATCAACATCAAGCCCACCATGATCAACAAACCATCTCGTAATTTCCAATATAAAATTATTGCCTTTACTAACATTATAGAGTACACATTTTTTCCATATATTCTTTCAAGAAGTTATACCACATCCAAAAATATTTTCTCAATATCAAAATTTCCAGTCATAGCATCCTATAGTCAAGGTGTCAAATTTATCTACTTTCTCCCTATGAAATCAACATCCCTTTGCATGGTCTATCTTCATATTGTACTAAAGCTCCTCTTGATACTCTTCAGCTTTCAATCATAAATTTTTGTGTTCCTAAACTAATCAACAAGTTTGAATATCGTATCCATTAGGGTCTTTATAACTCCCTTTCAAGTTTTCATTATTATCTTTCTTGCCTTCTTCAATAGAGAATTTAGGATGTTGATCAATATCACCATGTGTTCATTTCTTATATCATGTTTTGATATATCGAATAATGATATGGAATAGTTTTTTCTTTTCCAATCTAACCAAGACATACCATACTCATTCTTTTGAGTATATTTCTGCATCCATCTCTTCCTACAACACTTTCTGTAGACATGACTGTAATTTCTAATGAAGATCTCTTTTCTAAATATATCCATACCTATTTATTTCATACAACCATCTAGATAACTTCCTTTTGAGAAAACTTCTTCTTTATTTGAAGATGCCATCTAAGATGATATTCCTTCTCTAAAATGAGAAATTCTGAGATGATGTTTGGATGCTCCAAATTGATTATCTTCAAACTTCTTAAATTGCTCCACAATTTCTTCCATTATCTTCATGTGGAACATATATCTTCCACGTTACTATGTTTCTTCCATGTACTAAAGAACCTTCTTATAATGATTGTTTTGTCACTGTTGGGGATCCTTGTGATCATTTCATGCTAAACGATTTCTCCTTTAACAACATGATGCCAAGTAGTTGTTCAATTAAATGTGGAGTACTAGATGGTCCAAATCCTTCTATTCTTGCTTTGCTAGATTACTATTTCCAATAAAAATGCATTTGACTCTATAGATTTGAATTCCTTCAATGTTATATGCCTTTTTTCATGATGCCATAACTTGCAAAATCTAAGGCTCTTAGATGTAACTTCATAAGCTACTCCAACTTCCATCTTCTAATAAAGAGAAAACAAATTTCTAGTAGAATTCATAGTTGTGGGGTTCTTCAATAATAAAGACCTTTGTGAGCTTCATTCTTTAGATTTGTTTCAGGTTATTTAATTTCTTTAGCTATGTGAGCTCCATTCCTTTCCTTCCTCTTATTTTAATTCCTCATTTGTGGATACTTGGGATAGTCCCTATTAAAGTGTCCATAGTTATTGAACCCAAAGCATCGTACTTTTGACATATCTTGTCTTCCATGACATTGATTGTTGTACTTTCAACATGGTTCAATTCTTCCAAACTTTCCATTCTTATTTTTTGATATAGTAGAAAAATCTTGATAGTTTTCGTTGTTGGGCTCGTTGTCATCCTTGGTCTTCATTCTCATTTATTTTAGAATACACAAAGTCCACAACTCACCGAAGTTTGGAGTGTCCTTACTGGAATAGATTCTAGTAACAAAAGTACTCCATTCTGAAGGTAAAGAATTAAGTAAACAGGTAGTTAATTCAAAATTACAAATGACTTCTCCAAGACCTTGTAGCTGATCCGTTAATTGTGATATTTTTATAATGTATGGGGTTAAGTCTTCATCTTTCGATAACCTTATTTTTTAAATTCGATTCCTCAAAGATATATTTTGACATATGGTACTGACTGCATATGGGTTTACTAACAAGTCATATATTTCTTTAGATGTGCCCAATATACAACAAAGGGAATAAGATGGTGTTTTAGGTCTTCAATGAGAATACTTTGAGACCCACCTTCTCGTTTATTGTACTTTGAAAATTCTTTAGTATTATACTTCTCTAGTTATATAAGGTTTCCTAGAACATGGCCCATGACTCTATTTTCTATGAGAGCCCAATCATTTCTCTTCTTCCATGCTTGAAAGTTTGATGAAGTCATTTTATTTGAAGGTTGAGACATGGAGAAAAATATAGTGCTTACTTAGCAAAAGAGTGTCCTACTTGATGATGATGTCTTCAAAAGTGTTGATGCTACTAATACGTCGAAGAGGCTTCAAATATGTACTACACTAATGACTTCTAGGATGGATGGTGCAATAATGACTTCAAACTCCTTCAATGATGAGTAGTGATGCTTTCGAGCATGTATATGATGCTTTCAAAATATTGATGATTGTTTAGTGATGACCTCTATAGAGATGCCTTCTAAGATGAGTGATGCTAAAAGAGCTTCCAAGAGACACATTCATAATATGATAAACTTATTCAAAATTGTGATGAGTAACCAAGAGTCTTCAATGATAGAGAGAGATATGGATAGTTGATGTAGTAGTATTCCTTCAACATCAATGATGATTTTGCTTCCTTAATCCCTTCCTTAAGTCCTTTGTGAATGATGTCCTCCAAAGTGGCTTAGATGAATGTCTTCCACCTATTCTCACAAGAGTGATATTCAAGTTTCCTTCTCCACACCTTATCTTTGATGCCATGTTGAGAAATCACTATGGAAACCAATTAGGGTTTATTTCTCTTACCTCATAATTTCATGTGAATAAATGTTAACTTCTTATAATTTTTACTACATTCACTTCATCGAACAATTACCAAAAATAAGAACATGAATATCAAAAGAAGACAATGGACACAAAATATGTGCTCAAAGATGGGTAAAAACACCATTAGGCAGAAAACCTAGTCAACTCATCTCTTCTTATACAATTAGATCAAACTAATAAATCCAAGACCCAAAATCGAATTCCAAGACCTCCCACAAGACCCAAGTCAATCCTCCTTCAAATTTCTCTCAATAAAGTCAAATCCAACCATGTAAAAAATATTCAAGCCTCCTCAAATCTTAGTCAAACTCTAACTTTCATCCCATCCAACCAATTTTTGGCCCTACAATAGCTATGTAATTTTAGGCCCCTACAAGTCTCTGAAATTTCATGCGTGTAGGGGAATCAGAGAACTTTTATACGTGTGCCATATTTTTCTTCCTCCTTGAATTTATCTTTTTCCTTCACTTCTTTGTTAGTTTTCTCTCTTCTTAGCAAAGAAATCAAAGTTTATTTCTTGTCCTCAAATGAGGTCGAACTGCATTCTATATATACACATCCAAGAGGTTGAATGGGACCCTTCTAGTGCCTACATGTCCAGACAGGGCTGACTTGGTGTTGTGGGGACAAAAATTACTATTTTGACTAAATTAAAATTCAATTTCCACATTCTTTCAAAAGTCCAAATGGGGCTTGACTTTAGTACAATTAATTGGCCCATTATAAATATTATTTTAACTCAATAAACCCTAGAAGCATGAACAACATCCTTGACTAATAAAATAATAATGGTCATAAATTCATTTTCTTCTTTTGATTTTACATTGAAAACACAATGATAATTATGAAGACTAAACCTAGTTACACTTTTAAATAGGTTTGAGGGTCACAAGCTTGGGTTTGTTTCATCTTTTGCTTTTTTTCTAGGTGTCTTGATGGAGTTTGGGATTTTACCTCTTTCTTTGGGTGTCTGATCCGGATTTAAACAGGAACGCAATAAAATATAGAGATAACCATATACATAAAGATGCAGCGGAAATAATGCTTCATTTCATTAATGGAAAATACCGAAATATGCTTACAACCAGAATTGGAAATAAACCAGCTAGGACGATGGTAGCTTATCTGTGAGAAGAGATGTGCGGCTACATGTCTCTGAACTGTTCCGAACTTGTGTTACAATGAGGCTCGAAGGCCTATTTATTATTGAGAAACAATGGAAAACCCTTCACATTCCAAAACCGACCCTTAGAAGATGAAACGCCAAATTGTGGGCCCCGTTTTGGGTAAATTGGTACATCAATTTCCCGGGGTCGTAACTTTGGCATACGATCTCCGTTTGACGCGTATGAAGCTCGTTAGAAAGATCTATTCGAGAACTACCATTTTTGGAATGGGCAACATCAATCCATTGCATGGACCCATGTTTCCCCTGGATTCCCCAAAAAACGTCGTTTAGGGCCTCAAAACGGCTCCGGAAGTT
>APFE030651404.1:0-27547 GCA_000404065.3 Pinus taeda
CTTGTTGTAGCTTTCGAATAAGTGCCCACAGTTCTTCGTCATTATTCCATTCCTCCCTTGCTTCATTTATCCAATCTAGTTGGATAATAGAAATGGCACACAACAATGCTTCCACATCCTCATCCTTTCTTGAGAGTGCATCTGCCACCACATTTTGCTTCCCTTTTTTGTAGATGATTTCAAAAGTCATAACCCAACATCTTTGTGACCCACTTTTGTTGCTCTTCAGAGGATCATCTTTGTTCTAAAAAGTATTTAAGGCTATCATGATCCGTTTTTACCTTGAAGTGTTCTTCCCATTAGGTAGGGTCGCCATTTCTTAAGTGCATGGAGTATTGCCAACATTTCCTTCTCATAAATAGCTTTGTGTAAAAAATTTCCCTTGATTCGATGACTTTCAAAAGCAATGGGTCTTTCATCTTGCATTAGAACAACACCAATTCCATTTCCTGAAGCATCACATTCCACAATAAAGGTTTTTGTGAAGTCCGGTTTAGCTAAGACCGGTGCTTGGCACATTGCCTCTTTAAGATGTTCAAAGGCCTTTGTTGCTTCCGGAGTCCATGAAAATGCATCTTTCTTCAATAATGTTGTTAGAGGTGCTGCTATTCTCCCATAATTCTTAACAAACTTGCGATAATACCTTGTCAACCCAAGAAATCCTCGCAGATGCTTTATGGATGTGGGAATTTTCCATTCCTTAATGGCTTTAATTTTTCTAGGGCCTACCTTAACTCCTTCATGAGATAAAATATGACCCAAATATTCCTTCAAAATAAATTTTCAAGCCAAGCTTAAACAAAAATTTAAGAAAATCTACACACCTTTTTTCACTTTGTAGGAGCTTGATATTGCCTCTGACGTATCTTTGTACTTTCCGATCATCTTGTTCTGAATTTGTGATCTGTAGTAGCCCTTTGTGTCCTCTTTCCAATGCCACAAGTCTGACCCAAATTGGTTTCTCCAAGGAAGAGTTATGCAAAATCTCCCACAGTGACTTGATTATAGACTAGTTCAGTAGAGCGAACTTGTACGACGTGCCACGAGTCACTGTTTCGACCTTTGGATCTGAAACTGCATACAAGAAACTACAGTCCGTCCTCTTTCTGAACCTTCTTATGAAATTTCAATCCGATCCCCAGCGTGAAAGTTATGATGATTTTCCCCAGGTCACCTGTTTGGAATGTAATTCAGGAGTCTGCAAAAAGACCAACTTCCTCAGATCATATCTCCGTAAATATCGCGTGAAAAGCTCTGAAATTCGGACCCAAGGTTTAGTGCGATTTCTTCTCAATTGGGTTTTTTTTTGCGACTTCTTAAACGTCACAGAAAAAAAGTTATAGCGAAAATGCCACGATGACCTATTTGGAGCAGCGAAACCCTAGAATCCAAAGCTCTGATACCAAATGTTATGAAACCAGCTCAAGAAAAATAGAAAAGATAGATCAACGCCTTAGAATTCAGCCTCTTCGAGGGGGCAACCTCCTTTACATTACATAAATGAACAATTCTTGGATAATTCAAATGATAAAACCTCCTTTCTATATATAGGAGTCTAAGGAGTCCAATATAACCCAGCCGACCTAACAATAATAATATAAAGCCACAAAAATAACAATAGAGGGATTCTATGGGGCACAGTAATAACAATATGGGGACAATAGGGGCACAACAATATTAATAAGGGGTATAAATACAATAGTAATGGGGTAATCACTAGTATTATAGGGACCCAATATAACTCCTCCATGAGATACAATATGACCCAGATATTCCACCTGTTGTTCTCCAAAGGAACATTTGGATCTTTTTGCATATAATTGTTTGTCCTCCAATACTTGTAGCACCCTATCAACATGTTCAACATGATGCTTCCAAGACTTGTTGTAGATTAGTATATCATCAAAAAAATACTAACACAAATTTTTTAAGGAAGGGTTTGAAAATGGAATTCATCAAACCTTGAAATGTAGAAGGTGCATTGGCAAGGCCAAAAGGCATGACCAAAAATTCATAGTGACCCTCATTTGTTCTAAATGTTGTTTTTAGAATGTCTTCAGTCTTCATTTTGATTTGATGATATCCTGAACGAAGATCCAACTTGGTGAAGTAAATTGATCCATGCAATTCATCCAATAATTCATAAATGATAGGAATGAGAAAATTATCTTTAATAGTGAGCCTGTTTAGCTCCCTATATTCCAGACACACGTGCCATGATCCATCCTTCTTGTGCACCAATACTATTGGAGCAGAGCAATAACTTTGGCTAGGTTGAATTATACTAGCCTCTAGCATTTTTGCAACCATATGTTCAATTTCACTCTTTTGGGCATAGGGATATCTGTACGGCCTGATGTTTGGAGGAACACTTCCTGGAATCCAAATGAATAGCATGATCATGATCACGAATAGGTGGGAGACCTTTGGGAGTCTCAAATACCTTGGAATTATTGTCCAAGACTTTTTGGAGATCTAGAGAAATAGATGATTTCGATGTGGAAACATCTAGCGAACACAATTGTGCAATTACACCTCGTTTTTCCTTTTTTAGAGGATTTGTCATACCGTTAGAGCTGATTATCTTTACTGGTTTCCCTGCAATAACCCTTAATTCAACTTCCTGAAGCATCACATTCCATAATAAAGGTTTTTGTGAAGTCTGCTGTAGCTAAGACCGGTGCTTGGCATATTGCCTCTTTAAGATGTTCGAAGGCTTTTGTTGCTTCTGGAATCCATGAAAATGCATCTTTATTCAATAATGTTGTTAGAGGTGTTGCTATTTTCCCATAATTCTTAACAAACTTGCAATAATACCTTGTCAACCCAACAAATTCTCGCAGATTCTTTATGGATGTGGGGATTTTCCATTCCTTAATGTATTTAATTTTGCTAGGGTCTACCTTAACTCCTCCATGAGATACAATATGACCCAGATATTCCACCTGTTGTACTCCAAAGGAACATTTGTATCTTTTTGCATATAATTGTTTGTCCTCCAATAGTTGTAGCACCCTATCAACATGTTCAACATGATGCTTCCAAGACTTGTTGTAGATTAGTATATCATCAAAAAAATACTAACACAAATTTTCTAAGGAAGGGTTTGAAAATGGAATTCATCAAACCTTGAAATGTAGAAGGTGCATTGGTAAGGCCAAAAGGCATGACCAAAAATTCATAGTGACCCTCATTTGTTCTAAATGTTGTTTTTAGAATGTCTTCAGTCTTCATTTTGATTTGATGATATCCTGAACGAAGATCCAACTTGGTGAAGTAAATTGATCCATGCAATTCATCCAATAATTCATAATAGGATAATAATAATAATATAATAAATATTAAATAATATTATATTTTTTTCATGAAAATGTATAAGAAAAAATTAATCATTTTTATTTCAATTTTTTTAATGAAATAGTTGTTGATAACTACATAATAACATCATAGGTAAAACAAATATAATATAGTTTCATAATGTATATATTTATATATAATATAAAGATATTTTAGAAAATTGTGTATTTATGATATAATAATATTTGTTTTTAATGGAATAGTGGTTGATAACTACATAATAACATCATACTAATATGTAAAAAATATAATATAGAGGCGTAGTGTAATATTATATAAGGTACTTATAGTATAACCATATTTTTAAAAATGGTGTATTCATAATATTATTATAATAATAATAAACATTTAAATGAATATTTTTTCTTCATGAAAATTTATAAGAAAAAAATAATCATTTTTAAAAGAAAATGTTTCAATGTTAATTATTTTTTATTTCTCATCAAATTTTAATTGTGATATCTACTGCTTATAAAAAAAATGGTACAAAATAATATTAGTATTTCACAATAAGTATGATCATTCAAATCTCAACAATTTAGGAATGGCTACTTTATGAGGATATTAGTGACAAATTTGAAAATATTAACTAGGCAAGGTGTATAATTTAATGTGGGGCGGGTTGGTTGAACCCTACCTTCCTCCTCTATTTTCATGTCTCCCTGGGTCTCCTTTCGACCAAGGCTTCTCCTTACAGGTGCAAACATGGATGGTTGTGCATAGCTTTGCTAGGGTTCTGTTGCGTGTGGGATTCGTCATTCGTTGCTCGATGTTGTTGTGTGTTCTTATGCGTAAGGTTTTGTTTGCTTGGGGTATTTGCCACAGTGAGTTCCTTGTTTATTGTGGTCTCTAGTTTTTGAGTTGCATTTTTGGCCACTGTTTTTTCTTGAAGATTGTCATGGGTTGTTATGGCCTTTTTGACTCTATTAGAAGTTTCCTAGCCTTGGAATTTTGCTTCTAGTATGTCTACGTCCCTTGGGGCTTTTGTTCCATGGAACTGTTTCCATTTTAGGGTTTTATACCATTTGCATCGCCCATTCTTGGGTTATTGCGACCTATTTTTGGGCTTTGTAGAAGTTTCCCTTCAGGGTCTTCATTGGTGGGCTTGCGTGCCCATATTTTTATTTTTTTACAGTTCTTTGGCCTAGGGTTTTCAGCCCGTAGGATTTCAGTTTAAAATCATTGGTGGATCTGCATGCCCATATCTTTGTTTTTACATTTCTTTGGCCTAAGGTTTTCAACCCCTAGGGTTTCAGTATTACATGTAATATGTATATATGCTTATCAAATATTTTGTAAACATGACTTTCTTAATGACAACATGATCAAATTTTCTTTCGTGAAAAAAGGGTCTATAATTAAATATAGACCCATTTGTGTTGATTTATAAAGTGATGTTATTATAATAAAATCTAGTTTTATATTCATAATAATTTTATTATCTTTTAAATCTTAAATTTTAAATTTATGATTTTTATCTTTTAATTTCACTTTTTTTTTCAAAGATATAAATCAAACTCTCTCTAAGTCTGAGGGCTAGAGTGAGGTTGTTGGTACTAGGCTAGTCCACAAGTATACTTACTTATGAGTGCATTAAGGCATTATAACTCATCATATCACTAGCAAGGATTTAAACCTTGGTGGGGAAGATAACAACCATTTTTATCAAACAACAAAGATAACCCTAATTGTGACCTACATTGGATCATTATATCATTTTTCATCCATCTCAATGCATTCATAGTGGAAAAAGTAGAGGAATCATCTCATAGGATTGTTTTTACTAGTGGGACCCAAGCAAAACATGGTTCGAAACCTTCCTCGAGCATTTTGAGGCATCAAACGACAATTTTTTGGGGTAAAACTTTGTTGATTTAGCTCTACGCCATTCCATGTTTTTTTAAACGCAAAGATATATCCAACAGTGAAAGAAGTGCATTAATCAGAGTCCATATGCAAAATTTATGACATTCAGAAGTCGGCCTTCCTGTTTTCACACCTATAATTTTGGAGGATGTCACGTCAACCCCCATTATTCATGGAAAAGGGGCTAGCCATGTGTTTTTGATGTAAAAGAATCTAGAAGAGTCTATATTGTAGCTCTAGTTAAGAGCTGATGTAGTCACAATTAAGCATTAGTAGGTTATCTGGTTGTGTTATCACTAGGCCACTAGGAGGAAGAGGCATTCCATTATTTCAAGATAATTTTGTTCCATAGCTGAGTAAAGATAGCTAGTAGAGATGGGAGGTAGAGCACAGAGAGAGGATTTGTGCACAGTAGAAGCCCATGGGCCACAAGAATTACTTCTTTGTACCTTCATCCATATTTTCCAGACAGAGAAAGAGAGCAAAGTGACCTCACCTTCAAGATGGGTTTTCTCTTGAAAGGGTTTCCTTGAGAATATTTTGTGTATTATGTGTGTGTGTAAGTTAATATTTTTGTTCTCTACTTTTGTGCATAATTTCCATTCACATGCATGCACTAATTACAGTTAAATTTACAGATCTAGAGGTTTACTAGAACTGTAATAGTGTAGAATGTTTAGATTGCTAATATAATATTATTAGATATGTTACAACAAATTATCAAGTGGAATATCTATGGTAGTTACGGATCATTTGGTATCATAGAAGGTTTCTTTGGATATTTTGTGGATATTGCAAGGATCTAGATCGAGTGGGGCCGAAAATTGTAAAGCCCTAATCATGGCCGACAAATTTGTAAATGAACCTCGTGATCCTGTAGAGGTGAGGTTTATGTTGTTGGAACAATAAGTCATAAATATAAACCACAATGTAAGCCTCCTCATGGCGGCCTTGAATATCAATTTGGGGATATTTGGAGAAGGTGGGGATTTGAATCTTCCACGTGACCCTGATCTAGCACATAAGGGCTATTGGCAAAACTAATGAAGCAAAAAATTGCACCTTTTGCAGCGAGAATCTCGCCAGTTGTGGGTGAAATTGTTACTCAACGAACTGTGTAAAGGACGAAATCGTCGCACAGCATGGACCAATTGAGCATTTGAAGGAGGTCTTTCCTAATCTCACTCTAGAAAATCCTATAGAAATTGATTGGGAACCCATCCTATCTGGGAACCTTATCTAGATCCATAGACCAAATTTCCTCCACCACTTCTTGTTCCTCGATCCTTTGTACTAGGAGTTGATTTTGTTTTTTTGATATATCAAGAGGAAGGGAGAGAGGAATTATTTATCTTTGGTGAAATGCAACACAATGTAATGTATAGAGAGATTGAAAATGGGTGAAGGTTTCTTCCTTGATTTTAGTAAAATAAGTTATATTTTATTTTCCTTCTAGTGTAATTTCTCTAACTCTATTTTGCAACTCCCTTGCCTTTGGTTGCTTGTGGAAGAAGGCCATGTTCCTTTCTCCTACCTTAATCCATGTGCTTCTCAACTTGAGATGTCAAAATTCCTACTCTTCCCTGCATTATTGGAAGTAGAGAGAGTTTAATTCTTTTTCTCTCTTTAGATGTTGCTCTTCTACCTTGCTTCTCTCCATAATTAACATATGTCACTCCATTTATGCAAGTATTGAATCTCTCTTTTTACTTAGTAGAACAAAGGATTCTTTTACCAATTATCGAAGAGCATGCTTAACCCTTTTTAGTTTTGTTTCCCACACGAAGGCTGGAGAAAGGGTAACTTGAATACACCATGCTTGGTTGATGATGTGCATGATGGACATTGGATAAACCAATGCTCCCTATGTGATTCGCGACATGTATTAACCTCCTCTTGTGGATCCTTATCTCTGGCGATACGATCATTGAATAATACCTACAAGTTTTGGTATAACGACAATTGTGATTCCCAACAAGTGGTATCAGAGCATAGGTCACAAGTTTGATACACAACCGGCTCACGTTGGGGGGGATATTGTTGGAGATTGGATAAACCAACACTCCCCATGTGTTTTTTGACATTGACTAACTGCCTCTCATGGATCCTTATCTTTGGCGATATAATCATTGACTACCTGTGAAATTTAGTGTAACGAAAATCGTGACTCCCAGCAAGGGGTTATGGCCCCACCATGCTTCCACTGCACCACCCTGATTGATTCATTCAACGTTATTCTCTTCATATTGGAAGCCACAAATTTTATTGATATATTGCCGATGTTATTTGCAACCTGGGAGAGAGCGTTATTTCTCATGCAGAATACTAACAACCATCAAATCATGCTTATAAAAATGTGTGAGATTGCAAGGCTTAATGGTTAGAGAGTTAGAGAATGTGTGAGAATTGATTGAGGTGTTCTTCATTAATTACCTGGCACATAGAAGAGCTAATGTGAAGTAGAATTGAGGAGGAAAAACAAAGGAAAATATGCTTTAGACAATCTTAATTAATTTGAGTTTCATTACAAACAAACCACCTTTCCACTGATGTCAAAGGGGGAGGTAAGAAGAAATAAGAAGAAATGCTTCTCAAGAAAAATAAAGGGGAGGATCATAGTGGTATCAGAGTGTAGGTCACGAGTTCGATACACACCCAGCTCATGTTAGGGGGGAGATTGTTGGACATTGGATAAACCAACACTCCTTGTGTGTTTCCCAACATGGACAACCACCTCTCATGGATCCTTATCTCTGGAGATATGATCATTGACTAATACTTGCAAGTTTTGGTATAATGACAATTTTCGATTCCCAACAGTCCATTATGCCTTCTTCTCACAACTGTCCTGGGTTGAACCTAGAAGGAATTGGTTCCAGGTCCTCTCCCACTTCCATTTTGAGTTTAATTGGTCAATCGTTGAATTCACCTTGAGGCATAATGGAGGAGGAGGCATCCCAACCTGATAAAACCCAAGAGCTATGTATTAAAAATTGATCTAACCTCGTAATGATATTCGTTGCCCCACATCTTCTATTTGACCAAGTGTATTTTCCTTTTGTCGGTATGAAGTCTAAAAGATCCCATTCTTCCATAAGATCCTCCATTCGCTCTCTGAAAGGATCGCTGACTAGTGAGCCTCCCTTTTTCGGATGTAAACAAAGTTGTGTTAGAATCACTGCCTACTATGGATTTTTGATGCCATAACTTTTCCTTTAGGGAGATGAGATTATCTCAGAATTGATTTCTCTCATTGTAAGTTATGAGGGAATAGATGTTCAACAATTTGACTCTATCCCCGATTCCTTTATTTTCTATATATGCTACTACCTAGTACGTAGTTGACTAAGATTCTATCAAGGAGAAGACAACATTGTCCTAGAACATGCTTAGGCCTCCTGAGGCTCCCCTTGAGCTTTACGCGACACCACTGCTTTCGTTCCAAAATACCTTTGAGGCTTTCATGAGCTCAAAATCTATTAATTTTGATTCTTGTAAAAAAAAATTGAGGGCTTCTCTAATTTAACCAAATCCTTTATATAGAGGGCATTTTTGGGTCACCCATTCCCCTTATATTCCAATAGATTATCTTCATCAATTTTTGGTAAGAGAATTGGATTTTCGACCTCCTTCCTCACTTGTTCCTACTTTGAATCCTGATTCTTTCAGAATGTCTAAAATTTGAGGCTGATTAGCCAGTTTTTTGTTGAGGTTAGCCTTTTTCTCCCTTGGTTCTTTTTTGGAGTGTCTACATCTTTTTTTCTTTTTTTTTTCAGTTCTCTTTGTTTCATGGCTACTCGAGTGCTCATTTCCACTTGGAGGGAGAGATGTATTCCTAGTGGCGATATTTCTATGGTGATTTACTAATTGTGTTGGTCGAGATGGGGTAAAGTCCATAGCACGAACTTGGAACAACAATGTGCCTGATTCATCATCTTTGGACTTCAAGGGTTCTTGGACCCTAGGGGTGAGATTTGTAACTTGATCTTCAGGAGATGGGGCTTCCTTTTTTTCCCCTTCCTTTGGCCACTCTAGGATCTCCCCTTCTTATTTCATTTCATCTTTTGTATCCTCTTCCTCTAACTACTCTTGGGGAACATTCGAGTACTCTAATGTTTTTTCACCATTCAATTGAAGCACCCCAAAGGGGTTTGTAGAGGTTGAGGGAGTAACATTGTGCAAGGAAGATGCCTTTTTTGGGCATGTCTCCTTCTATTGCCACTTTTCCTTTGCGTTTTCCACCTACTCATCTTGTTGGGGCTGAAATACTTCTCCCTTATTTGCCTTCTTAAAATCCCTAGCAAAGTGTCTATAGTCATGAAGGACTCGATACTTGAAGGGAAGTTGCTCGTAGTCTAGGGTTTGGCAGTGCTTCCATTCTCCCATGTGAGAAATATTTCCACTAAGAATGCCTTTTCTATGTCCGCCTCAATACATATACTGGTAGAGGTGAACTCTACACCTTTGGGTTTTGCTCTATCGATATAAACCTCCCTACTCCATTTCTGATTGCGCTGAGACAATCATCTCCCCAGCAGGAGAGAGGAAGCCTCGACAATTTCACTGAGACTAGCAAAGTTGTGGGCATGTCTTATGTGGGATCAAAATCAATTGACAATTTGTTTAAGTACATTCCCCTTGTCCCAAGGAACTAGGGTTTGTTTCTGAAGATGATCTCCTTTTCCTCCCTTGACTTGACTTGAAAAGCAATGAGAAGTATCCATTGTTGATTGCATATATTCCCAATCTGCCTTTCATCTTCACTCTCCATTTTCTCTCCACCCATTGCTCAATGGACTTGGGAGATGGCCACATGTCGGTGAATTTTCTAACCGACATACAATCTGTGTAGGCTATTGTTGCTCGACAAAATGTGGGAGGGAGTGGAACAACCTCGATGTTCTTTACCTTCCTAGCGAAGTTCGAATTTTTGTCAATGCTTTAAAAGCTACTACAATCGCATCTAGCAGGGGAGGAGCCCTCCCTTACCGACCATTGGTCACAAGGGATCGAGGTAGCATAATGTAGGGTTAGGGTTTGCAAAGCAGAGCATCTTCAAATTATTCATTCATTCTTTTACTCTCCAATCCATTCAACATTTAATTTATATAGTTGAGCTAGTTATAATGTGTATACAAGTCCTTCATTCCTTCACTCTCTAATCCATTCAATTACGATAATTTAATAAGCAACATCTTTGGCATTAATGATGATGATAATGATTAACATCCATTAATATTATAATCGATCTATGATCTTAAACAATAGTAAGCTCAAAAACCATTAAAAAAAAGAGTTCCAAAATCACCATACTTTTGATGACTTAAAAAATTACCACACAAATATGTGGTAATGTAAAGAAAGAAATTTCTAACTAGAAAAAAAACCTCATATAAAGTGGTTTACTTATGAGAGAGGCAATGACCTAGAAAAAGAAAGTACAAGAGGAAAGCAAACCCCCGTGTGGAAGGGCACATAAATAATAATGACGGTAGATAAAAAGAAAATTTCAACAAATTTACTGAAGAAACTCATAAAAAGTGGTTTACTCGTGAGCTAAAAAGTGGTTTACTCTTGAGCTAGGCAGTGAGGAGGAAAGCAAAACCTCCGTGTCGAAGAGGCCATAAATAATAATGGCGGTGGACAAAAGAAGTCATCAAAGACTTGAGATGGGCGATAGGACCGTGCTTTTTCTTCAAATTCTGTGACTGCATATCAATTCAGTGTTCATTGGTCCATTGTCGTGATAGTTGTGGAGCAATAATGGAGAAGAAACCAGAATTCAATTATGAAAAATGGTTGGTAATGTCAATTGAATTGCAAGAGGTTGTGAGGCAATAACCAACATAACGCACGAAAAGACACTCTCCGTATGGTGCACGCAACAAAACGTTTGGAAAATTTCCGATTGAAAAAAACGTTCTGTAGAACGTTAAATTCCAGGCTTGAATGCCATACAAATGCGTAAATGCGTTCCATTTGAAAGTGAAGGAAGAAAATTCAATAAATTTACTGAAGAAAGCTCCATGTTGAAGGGGAGATGGGAGTCAGGACAATACTTTTTCTTCAAATTCTGTGACTGCATATTAATTTAGTCTCCATTGCTCCACTGCCGTGGCAGTTGTGGAGCAATAATTGAGAAGAAACAAGAAATCAGATTCAACAAACTTATGGGTCACGGCTCACGGGCGTTCCAGAAAGACCTGCGCTTTGGCGTGGTTATCACGGATCCATAATTGCTGAAAAGACGACAGACGGGTCACGGACGTTCCAGAGAGACCTGCGCTTTGGCGTGGTTATCATGGCGCAATAATCGATAAAAACACGACAGACGGGTCACGGACGTTCCAGAAAGACCAGCGCTTTGGCGTGGTTATCACGACAGACGGCCGTTCCAGCAATAAATTACTGAAATTTGTGTTTGTAATGTCAATGCAATCGCAATAGGTCTTCCGAGTTGCTTGGTTGTGCTTTCAATAATCGATTATAACTCATTATGAAGTCGTTTGTGCCGTGGTGAGCGTGGGAAAAAGACAACACCATAGAAATCTCTGTTATCATCGGGACATGGGACTTCCTCCCTTACCAATTGGATATATTTGTATGGATATTTGACTTCCTCCATGCTATTATTGTCATGCAGGACGTAAGCGTAAGTGACATGTTTGAATTTGATTGCCATAACCTTAAGTTTTGTTTTGATTAACCATGACAAAAATCTTGGATGACTTTTAATTATTTGTCGGGATCACGGCAGTCTTTGTCATAATCCCGCGGGAGCATGGCATGGGAAGCTACGACAAGTTATCGGCTGAATGACCATCATGATGATTGTTATTCTAACGAGAAACATGTTGATACATCTAGCTTTTTACAAACAACTTTCTAACTTGTTAGATATGTGTCAAAAAGTGCGGGAGATAAAGTGAAATCTTCCTCAATTTTTATATTAAAATTAATTTCTTTTAACCCCCCGTTATTATCTCTAAAACTAGTGATAATGTTTTCTTACAATCTTATTGCAATAATTCTCCACCCAAAAATAATTTTTAGTTTTTCTAATCTATTCCATATTCCAATGGTTAGTTCTAATTCTAAATCAACATGATATTTATTTTTCTTTTGCAATTTTCTATCCTTACATTGACCTTTTTTTCAAGAATAATTCCATATATTTTGGCTAAAGCAAGGCTAATCATAATAGTCCTATAATTAGAGGGATTTCTTTTACCCTCTTAGGAACAATGATACCTTCGGTTTAGGTTTTAAGAAAACCTTATTAAACGGTTATATTGAGGAGCTTGTGAATGTAAGAGGAGGATGGGTCTTTCAATTTTTAGGATTCCCACTTGGTAGAGCATTTTAAACACCTTGGCCACTAGAGCATTTAGGATATGTGACTCAAAACATTTATAAGAAGAATTTGATCACCTAGCGAAGGTTTTTAAAAATATAGGATATAAAGAAAGAGACATTAAGAAGGCCTTTACCAGAGTTAAAAGAAGAATGCCAAGCCAAACTAAATCTATTGATAACAACATTGTTAAAAGGGCATACATTCCCTACATTCACTGATAAGATTGCAAAAGTGCCAAAAACAATGAACATTATCACATCTTTTTAACCCTTGATCACACTGAAATAGAATATGAGGTATGTCAAGGATGATGTTGGCAATCACTGACAGAGAGGGGTTTGTAAGGTTTATTGTTCTCACATGAAATGATACATTGGTGAAACTGGGGGTTCATTCAAGACTAGGATGAAGGAACACATTGCAAGCATCATGAATGTATCATATCTTCGTCCTTATATGAACATTTGATCAAACTAAAACATCATGTTTGTATTAAAGACACCCAAATTCTTGCTAGAGAAAATCATTTTTTTAAGAGGCACACTAGAGAGGCCCTAGAAATTTCCAAAAATCCGAGCAACCTAAATAGAAATAAAGGCTTGGTAATTAGTAAAAGTTGGCTTCCACTAATTGACCATTCATAATCTCCCTACTGTTGAACTTAATCTCTATTTCCCTCTTCATCTCCCTTGTATTTTTCGATTTTCTATTCTTTGCTCCCTCTTCTCTCCTTTCCCTCATAACCTACTTTCCATTTTTCCTCTTTACTCCTCTCCTCCATCCCCTCCCTATACCTCTCTTTTTCTTATACCCCTCTCCTCTCCTTCGGCTTCTTATTTTCTAGCTCCTTCTTCCCTCTTTCCTTTTTTCCTCTAAGATATTCATCCTCATATTTAATAATAATACAATAGTTAATATTAAATATAACTATTTAATTAATTGAATTTAATAATTTATTATACTATTGAATTATATATTATTATTAATTGATATAATACTAAATTATATATTAATACATTAATTTATATATTGTTATTAATTTTACATATTACTTTATTATTTTATATAATTCTATATATTAATTAATTTATTAACTTTTACTTATTACAATAATCTGTTATTCTAATAAAAAAAATTTGCATTAACTTTCTTTTATTTTTCTTTCACCTAGTAATTTAACTTTCTTTTATTTTTCCTTCACCTAATAATTCAAGGTTTTAGCCATTTGGTTTTTCTCTTGCGAAATTCTTGAACCAACGCTTCTCCTCCACTTCTCTTCTCTTCTCTATCCCTTCTCTATCTTGCATTTCTAACTTTCCTTCCTTCCTTTTTCTACTTGACTTTTATGTCTTGATGATAAATTTGGTTAATAGATTCTAAACATTTACCTATCAAAATGTCTAATGTGGAGCTTACTTTGAAAAAATCACGTATCAAATCACAAGCCCACGGGAATCTAAAAAACATATTTCTATGTCTTCAGCTTTCCCGTTTGTGATCGGCTAAACCCCAAACTTTGTGTATTCTAAAGAAGAAAAGTAGTCCTTTGTAGAAACAGTTTAAATGTTGTTTACACCATTCGATGATTCATAAAAAATCTAAGGTAGGAATTCCAATCCCTCAAAGAAATCATATTGTTTCCTTCAATTTTACAAATTAGAATTTTTTAGAATTTCTTAGGATCTAGCTTAGAGAGGAGTAAAAGTTTATATTACTATATATTTTCTTCTAATTATTTGGCCTTTGTACCAACTTATCTTGTCAAATTTTAGGGACTCTTTAGAGGCATCCCTAGTGGATTTTCTAAAATTCTTACACCTTATTCTATTTTGTTTTTACTCAACACCTTCATAGAGAACTTATTGATGAAAGTGGAGAGGGTTATCATAAAACCATGACAGAAACCTTCAATATTGTTCTTAGTTGATAGGATACCTAATTCATTATTTAAATCCTTTAGAAAAGATTATTGTTCATTTTCGAAGATTAAATACTTTTGGCTATCATAATTCTCTTATATGGGGTTTTGTGTGTGACAAAGTTTAGAGTTGGGGTTAAATTTCATGATTTGAATCACTCATGGTCGTTTAAGATGTCAATATCTACTATTTGTTGCATTTGGTGATATTAGATCTAGCATATTCCCTACAATACCACTGCCAAGCCCATGGATGCAAGTCATCCTAAATGATTTTGGACACTTTTTTAAACTACTATAAATTATCATATCTTGAGAACTATAGAGCATGATTGGCTAAGACCTAAACATTTTCTCAACCAAGTCATTAAAGTTTCCTTTGTATCTACTAATTAAGTCAAAGTCCTCATCTAGTCATATAGGACTAGAGTTGGAATCATTGCTTAAAATAATACCTTTATTAATTCTTATTCTAGTATTAAAGTCTGCAAGCAATAGGATATTTCCTTCATTTCTCAATTTTTCAATATCTTGTTATAATTCATTATAAGGGAAATTATTATCTAGATCGTTTTTCTTATAAAAAGCAGAATTAATAGGTGAAAAATAACATATCACTATGTAAATATTTTTGGGATTAATATGTGAAATATCTATCGCACATGTACTAATTGAAATAGTCTTTAATATAAAACCTAATATGTGGGAAAATGTTCCTCTTTATCTCATAAGATTTTCCTCCAACCATACGTGGTAAGACCTATTGTTATATATCGACCACAATACAAAACCTCCCATGTTAGGGACCTAGGCTTCTTCATGATCCCAAGCTTCAATAAACACTATAATATCAATTTTTCTCATGATCCAACATCATGACATGGGACCTACGCTCCATGGAAAGCCACAATAGTTCCAAGAGTGGATACAAAGTATCCTAAATCCCAATTTTAATTGCCTTTTCTTGTCTAGTCACTAATAATAGCTTAGAAATTATATTTCTAGTTATTGTCTAATTTCTTTCCTTCTTAATTTATTTTACTTTTAGAATTTTCTTCCTGAACTCAACATGATCTTCTAGAATTAGATATTCATTCAAAATATTCTTAACTATTTGGGACTTGGACTTTTACTGAGTATGCCACATATATGGGTGTTAGAGCTTATCTTAACATGAATTAACTAATCCTTATGCTCAATTATTTTTCTCAATCTCTTTGCCTCTATGAGACTAGTTGTTTCAACTGATACTTTATAATGTATTTCTTACTTGACAATAGTTAGTGTGTCCTCTCTTTTTCTCCTCTTTCAAGCAAAAAATTATGAGGTTTGAGTTTCTTTTGTTGTGTTCATGGTCTAACTCTATAATCTTATTCATTTCCTCTTTGTTAGGTTTGATATCATGTTTACTTTCTAGACCATTTAATTGTTATTTACCTTTTCTTTTAGTTCATAAATTCTAGTTCTAATTTGATTCGTAAACTACCATGGCTATTCCACTAGAAAATTCATCGCAACAGAATTAGTAAATCTATAATTAAAACTCAAAAAATATACACAATTAGGGTTTATTCCTCATAAATCTATGGATCTTTAGATTATTCTTTATTGTTTATGCATGCAAAATAAAAGTTATGTCAAAATTAAAGAACATCGAAATAAAAAACCATGAAACCACATTTGACACAAAATAGATCCTAGGAAACCCTTTCACGAGAAAACCCAGCTCGAAGGTGTGGTTGCTCTAGTCTCTTTCTATGAATAGAAAATAGTTGTAAGTACAGAGAAGTAAGGCACATGGCCCATGGGCTACTAAAGTGCACAAATCCTCTTTGTGTACTCTCTCCTTATCCTTCTTGGTTACTCTACTTGTCTATGGAACAAATGGACTAAAAAAGAATGGAACCCCTTTTCCTCCTAGTGGTCCAGTTATAACACAACCCAATAGCATATTATTATAGGTTTGACAATCTCAACTCTTGAACATAGTTATAATATGGACTCTTATAGAGAATACTTCATCATAATCACGTGAATAACCCCTTTCCATGAATTATGGGGATGACATGGCAACCTCTCAAATTATGGTGGTGAAAATAGGAAGGTCAACTTCAAAGTGGCATAACTTTTTCATATAGAGTTTGATTGAGGTTATTCTTGCATTGTTGGAAATTTCTTTATGTGTGGAGTAGGGTAAAAATATTTTCACTAAATTAAAATAAATTTACCACCAAAAAACATCATTTTATGCCTCAAAATTCTCTCAAAAGGTTTCAGACCCTAATTTTCCAAACTAGGTCATGTCGATCAAACTAATCTTACAAGTTGATTCCTCCACTCTTTCCACTCTGAAAACATCAATACGGATGAAAAAATATATAATGATCTAATATGGATCACACCTCCTTATTTTGGGAGGATTTTGGTCCCAAAAATCATCTACTAAATGAGGTGAGGAAAATTTTTCCTCATTCTCTCAGGTTTACCAATGGGCCTTGCCTAGAAGTTGTCCTTTCAACCTGATCTACCGAAGATCATGTTGTCACTACCTTGTAGTTCTAGAACTCTTATAATAAATTGTATCATCTATGAACTCTATATGAGCATATAGTGCCAAATCCTATAGAAAATGTAGCACATGTTCCTCTTCGTGATCTAGCATTGAAGGCTCATTGAGCTTCAAATTCTCCACATTCACAACTAAGTAAATGTGCATGTATGGGGGTAGACCTATCCAAAGAAAATTGTATTACTTCTCACCCATTGGTGGTCCTTTCATATAGCATCAAAACACTCAACCACCACAAACATGCAGTCAGTGTCCCTTCCTATTTGTTGGTAAACCTCCCACAAAGTCCATGGAAATGATTTCTAGGGACAAGTGGGTATAGGTAAGGGATGAGATAGACCCTGTTTCCTGTTACTAGACTTGCTAGTGCAATAAAGCATAAATTTTCTTATGGACCTAGCTATATGTTCTTGCATCTTGGGTGAATACACATGCCTCTACAAGTTGACCATTGTCTTCCCTACACCAAAGTGCCTTGCAACCTTGGATGTGTGAGCCACTCTAATTAATTGCAATCACTCACCTTTATAAACACAAAGGTATCCATCCTATAGAGTAACCCACCAAAGAGATAGTAGTGAATGGTGTTGACACAATCATGCACATGACTTTGACTCTACAACTACTGAAACACCTCCTTGAAGTCATCATTCTCTAAATATGCCTCTCTATATGCATCATGGTGAATGGTTCCATATGCATAAGAGTTCCCAAAGTTGTGATCTTTGATGTCGGTGGAATTGAAATTATTTCCTCCAACTTGTTTGTCCTACCCTTCTCATACTTAATCACTAAATGAAACTATTGTAGAAACCCCACACACTTATAATGCCTAGTCTTTTGTAGCTTACTTTCGGCCTACAGGTACTGTAGTGGCTAGTGATATAGACTAGTACAAATGGGGCCAAAATTTCACGGTTATTCTGATTTGAACTTAAATAGCAACATAAAAAATTACAAATATAACCATAAATATAGAGATGCAGTAGAAATAACACTTCATTTCATTAATTTCAAATTACTGAAATATGCTTACAAACAGAATGGAAATAAACTAGCTTGGGTGATGGTAGCTTATCTTTGAGAAGAGAGTGGCGGCTACATGCCTCTAAACTATGTTAAATGAGGCTCAAGGGCCTATTTATTATTGAACAACAAGAGAAAACCCTAAAGAACCAGAACCCTAACCCCAGGAGATGTCACTTCAAGAGTTTGTGGGCCTCATTGGGGTTACTTGGGCATCCATCTTCCCGGGGTCGTAACTTGGTCATATATCTTTATTTGGCGTGTATGATACCTTATTGGAAAGGTCTCTTTGAGTAATACAAGATTTGTGGTAGGCCCCATGTTGGCCTGTAGTAGACCTCAGAAAAACATCGTTTAGGGGGTCAAAACTACTCCGGAAGTTCAGGACCTAAAAAACTGCTAAAAATAGTAAATGTTGAAATAAACAAGGAAACAGATGAAACTAAATAGAGGTCTAGGTGGAATAGGCGAGTGGCCACCAATATCCACCTAGATCAGATGTCCCTGCTTAGGAAGCAATGGTCCCCATTGAGTGCAAATCCTCCATGAGATGAGGAAATTTTTGTTGAACCTGGTCCATGGTTAACCACTTTCCCTAGTGAAGGAGTTTTCTTGCTTTGACAACTCGAGATAGATGGATCCTCTATTGGCAAGTGTTCTTGATATGCATGTCCATGATCTGATCAGTTATGGCTTGTTCCATGTCGTCCGCGTTGAGATCTGTTGGTGTGATTTGTTCTGCAATGTCAAATGTGTCCAACAATGGTGGAAAGTATGGTCAAAGGCGGTCTACATTGAACACTAGGTGCAGACCAAGGAACATTGGGATGTTGAGCTCGAAGGCATTATCACAAAAAAACATAGCGATGGTGTATGGCCCATATCGGAGCAGGTGAAGTTTGCGGCGGGGTCCAACGAGGCCTTCTACAAATGTAGCCAAATTTTATCGTCCACTTAGAACTTGTGCGACACTCGATGTTGATCATGGTGCTTCTTGTACTTAGCTTTGGATTTGTCCAATATAGCATGGACTTACTGGTGGATATGTTGAATGTGTTCAATGAAGTTTTTAAAACTGTCAGCTTCAGACTGAACATGAGCCGAATTTGCCTGAGTTTCTAAAAATGGTATGGCCACATCAATGGGACATAATGGTTGAAATATCAGCCCTACCTGAAAGGGGTTATGGTATGTTAAGTTGTGGAGAGATCTGCTGTAGTTGTGTTGAACATAGGGGAGGCTTTCATCCCATGTGTGTGCATGCTTTGAGTTGTACATGCACAAAATGTGTACGATCATCTTGTTGAAAACCTCTGTCTCAATCTCAAATGGTTGATGCAGGTTTGGTAATGTGAGCACTAGTGTAAAGTAGAGATGATGCTTCGACTCAGCAACCACCTTTTTTTTGGTTTCAAACCAAAAAAATTGCTTTCACTCCGCCCTTGGTCACTTGACTTAAAGGCCAAGTGAACGCAAACCTGCAATAGAAATTGGCAAGACCCAGAAAGTTGCGAAGCTATGTAAGAGTGGTTGGGGTTGGCCAATCCCGAATGACTTGTATCTTGGTTGGGTCCACATGCACACCCTTATCATCAATGATGCACCCCAGATATTGAACTTGGGTCATGCCAAAAGTACATTTCTCTAAATTCACACATAGCTTGTGTTGTCGCAGGGTTTGAAGGACCTATCGAATATGGTGGAGGTGCTCTTCCCAACTTTGGTTGAAGATCAAGATGTCATCTAAATACACCACCATGAATGAATTAATGAAGGGTCAAAATTTGTCATCCATCAATCTCATGAAGATTGCAGGGGCATTTGTCAACCTAAAAGGCATGACCAACCATTCAAAAATTCCCTCCTTGGATTTGAAGGCGGTCTTCCACACATTGGAGGGTTTGATAGGCACCTAGTGATAACTAGACTTCAATTCAATCTTCCTGAAATATTTGGCACCCTTGAGCTAGTCTAGAAGGTCATCAATCCATGGGATTGGGTACCTATTCCAAACAATGATCTTGTTCAGTGCCTGATAGTCAACACAGAGTCTCCAGGTCTTGTCCTTCTTTTGTAACAATACAATCAAGCTCCCATAGGGTGATGAGCTTAGCCTAATGTGCCCTTTCTACAACATCTCCTGAATCTTCCTCTTGATCTCATCATTCTCCAGAACAAAGCATTGATATAATGGTCCATTGGGTAGTGGCATGCCCGGGATCATATCGATGGCGTAGTTGACCTGATAGTGTAGAGGTACCCCTGTAGTCGAGGCGAAAATGTCCCTATACTCCTCCACAACCTTGTCCATCTATTTTTGTTGTGTAGAGGAGCCCTACCTAGAAGTCGTGGCCACAACCCTCTTCTTTCCCTGAGGGTGAATCATAAGGAAATCAAATTTCCTAGTCTGGGAAATTATCTTAATACATTACTTTGTAGTGGTCAAAGAGATGATCATAGGTGGGGCTACCTTTGGTATCCTATACAGCTTATTTCCCAAAGTAATAATCATACAGTGAGGTCTAGACTCATATACAACATTTTGTTTCCACAAGTATGGTTGTACTAGTAATACATCACAAACTTCAAGAGTAGCAACATCACACAATACCTCATCCGTGAAGGGCTTGATGTTGTAAGGAAGACAACATTGTTGGCTATCATGGATTCCTCATCCTTGGTGAAGACACTCGATGATGTACGGATGTGGATGTGTTATCATCGATGGGCCTAGTCGCTTGATGACCTCTGTTAAAATGAGGTTCTTTTGGCTACTGATGTAGACAATGAACTGCAATGGAGAACCCTTCACCCACATCTATGAGTGGAAGAGATGTTTCCCCTCCTCTAGATCTTTAGGCTCATTCTTTTGGATCTTGGTGGTAGACATGGTGGCACTGGGCTTCGCGTCAATGATCCGCTACCCTTTGTCATTCCCCTTGTCAGGTTCTCACTTAGATTCATAACATGCATCTAAATCAGAAGCCTTCAGGTTGGCCACCAGTGACTGCTTGGCCCAACACTCGCTTGTGTTGTGAGTGGAGCTCTTATGGAACTCACACCATTTTCATGTGTCATTCTTTTTCTTTGTGGTGTTTTTATTTGCTTGTAGCTTTAGTGGGTTGTCCTGCATCGCCCTGCCTTGGATTTGGCCTTTTTCCTGTGGTTTGGGGATGTATTTTCCTTACTTCTGATTCACATATCCAAAGTCTCACTTCTTGTATTTAAAATTTTTCTCAATATTGATAGTGTATCAGTATGTCGTGTCGAGCGAGGAGATGTCCAACGACTCCATCTCATCGTGGATGTACTTGTGTAGACAACCGTGATACTTGAGTACCAAATGCCACTTAGAATCCTTGATACCCAACTTCGTGTGGAGGGTATGGAAAACATTTGTGAAATCCGACACATCTTGGTTCCTTCCGTGCCGTAGCATGGTCCACCTTATGTATTTATCTTCATAGCTCCCAACATGGTAATATTATTCCTTGATGGAATCTCGGAAATAATCCCAAGTGGGTGTGGCTGAAAATAGTGAGGATTCCCTCTCATCCTTTTATTCATAGTAGCTTTCCCACCAGTCCTTGACATGTGGGGCATCTTTGAGAAGTGAAAACATAATTTTTACCGATTGGAAAAGTCATGAATTGAAAAATATCCTTCCAACATATTCAATCATTTATATATGGTGTTTACATCTATCTAGCCCTCAAATATGGGAATATCAAAGTTCACTTGTACCTTAAAAGGAGTGGTGCGTCCAAAGTGGTTGATGGATGAAGATGTGTCTCCTGTGGGTAGTCGTCGGAGGATCTGGGAAAAGTTATCCATCATCACATTCCTTTGTCGCTCAATATATTCCTCGAGCAATATCTTGAAATGAACTCCTACCCCTCATATTTATTTTATTCTTCCATGCGAGGTTGTCGGGGTTTGCGAGGTTGGTCTTGCAAAGGTTCAACCAGTTCCAGGCCTAACTCCTTATAGCTTGACCTTGTTGGGAACACGCAAATAAAAATAAAGAAATAGAAGACCACTCTAATACCAATGATCTGAACTTAAATAGAAGCGAAATAAATTACAGATATAACCATAAATATAGAGATGTAGTAGAAATAACACTTCATTTCATTAATATCAAAATATTGAAATATCATTACAAACATAATGGAAATAAACTAGCTCGGGCGATGGTAGCTTATCTTTGAGAATATATGTGGCCACTAAATGCCTCTGAAATGTGTTACAATGAGGCTCAAGGGCCTATTTATTATTGAACAAGAGAAAACCCTAACCGCAATAGATGTAATGCCAACAGTTTGTGGGCCCCGTTGGGGTTAGTTGCATAACCAACTTCCCAGGGTCATAACTTGGTCATATTATATTTGTTTGGTGTGTATGATACCTTGTTGGAAATGTATCTCTGAGTACTGCAGGATTTACAACACGAGCTTACAACGGACCTAAAAAAAACATTGTTTAGAGGGTCAAAACTGCTATGGAAGTTCAAGACACAAAAAACTGCTTAAAATAGTATATGTTGAAATAAACAAGGAAACAGATGAAACCAATTGGAGGTCCAGGTGGAATAAGTGGGTGGCCACAAATATCCACCTTGATCATATTCGTCAGATATGTGACTTATTGGAGTGAACTATCCGACACATTGGAGTTGAGGAACTCATCACTGGAATTGTGTAGAATAGTTGACACTTCAGTAAACTTTGGATATTCGACAGTGCATACATCGATTATCTGACACACAAAAATGGCCAAAATTGCCATTAAAAATTTGACGGTTTGAATTCAGCTTTGCAACACTAAAATTCATTGCATATCCAAAGCAAGAAATGTCAGTAGAGAGGCACACATGTGTCGAATATCAGACAAGACTCGTGTTTCCTTCCATCACACCAAACACAAAAAATTGTGACAGTTTCCCGTCATATATTTGACAATTTGTTAGTTCATTCCAACGAGAAGGATCGACGTTGTGTCATTGTATAATCAATGATAGACCTAGATTATGCATTGGGAGTGTTATCTCTCTAACACTTCCTTCCATTAGTATGGAATAGGAAGTATGACACTGTAGCATTGGATAGTCAACGGGTAACATTTTTGTCCGAAAAGAGTGTCATATGTCTGACACTTCATTCTGTCAGTATTGCATCAAATATTTGACAGTTGTATTTCTTTCTAATGAGAGTGTCATATTTTTGACACTTCATTCCGTTGGTTGTGCATCGAATATCTAATGATTGTCCTAACTGATAAGAGTAAAACATATGATGGCTTGCATGTTCTATCGCATATCTGATGGATGTCTACGAATATATATCTATATATAATTTCATGACTTTACATTAGGATAGTCATCAAACTCAAAGTTTCAAGTGATTAAGTGATCTAGGAAATTTTCATGAATGCTTTCAAATAAAAATCCCCATTATACAAGACCTTTTACTGACACTTGTTTGTAATTGAAATCATCAGCAATGTGACTTATTAAAAAACACTTCATAGAATCATCAACACGAAAACAAGAAGTGATAATCAAGGAGCACAACCATAACTCAACAATATGATGATGGAGCTCATCCAATGTGGAATATGTCTCCAGTCCCGGTGTGAAGAGTGGGGAGGTCGCTTCTTAAATTGTTGCAAGATGATGATGAGTACATGATGTATTATTTGTCAATATAAAGATGAACCCATTTTACTAGAGTGGCATGTTTCTCTACAAGATGTTATTCTATAATAACTCTCACAGATAAAATCTCTCCTTCAGCATGAAAAATAATAGTCTCTCACATAAAGTGGCATACAAGGATCCTCTCACAAAGTGGCATACATGGATCACAAAATCAAATCATCATCTCAGCAAAAATCAAAATGAAGACATGGAAACAATTCATCTTATACCTCCGAGTCTGGGGACAACCTGAAAACAAGCTACTTAAATGAAGGAACTTCCTGTGCCATCACGTTCATTGTAAAAAACCATGAAATCTAACTATAAACTTGACCCCTTTTTTACTCAGTCAAATCTGGGCTCCCCGAGAATCTCAAATATTCCTCAAAGATACTCTTCTGCGGTTTGACTGAAATTCGGCTGCTCAGATGGAGAAATTTCTCATGTCATTGCGTTCTTTATGAAAAATCAAGACAAATGAGTATAAAGTTGGCCTAGTTCTGAAACTGTCTTTTTTTGGCCTCCAAGGAATCTTTCAGATTCCATACAGATTCTTATGTCAAGGTTCCAACTTTATGGTTATTAAAATTGGCAACTAGGGCAAAAATTCATGTGGTTCATCTTATTCATGGCTGATAATATGTTCATTAGATTCCTCTCATCAAGAGGTGTAGGATTGATCTAAAGATCATCCGATTCCGATAAGTATTCATGGAGATATGAATTTATTTTGATTATGGAATTATTATCAAGCCGACCTACATCTCTTGTAGGCTCAGAAGCCCAACAATCACATCTATTCAAACATCAACATTGTGTATAAAACAGGAGGAATTTTCCTCATTTGCACTCACTCATCTCATCACATCTCTCTCTCTCTACTACGCAGAAAATAGTCTCTTCTCTACTACACAGAAAAGGGTCTCTCTCTCACACATGTGAAGCCGGAAGCTGTTGAAATTGAAGCTGCAACTGCAGATCCAAAATTTGACCAGTGTGGACCATAAAACCTCCTCTTCTGATCTATACTATAGGTTCATCTGAACCTCCTCTGAAGGCTTCAACTTTTGGTGGTGAAATCAAACTGATCCGACAGTCGGTTTGCGAGATATCGTCTGCCCTAGTTTTGATGATGAAGTCGCTAATGCTGATGCTGCTGATCTAGGGTTTGCTACTGTTGATATAAATCAGATTTATTGTAATATTTCTCTCTGCTGAATTATTGAAAATAAAAGAAGATTTGATCAAAGGGTTTCCCCACACATTGTGGGGTTTGTCCCTGGCTAGCCGCCACATCTTGTGTCTCTTGTCTTGGCTTGTTTTCTGTCGATCATTTAATGTTCTATCTGCACTTTACTTTATGTACATGTGATTGCTAATCTGTGGAATATAATAAGAAAAATAAGTAAACTGTTATAAGCATAGAAAATACCATAACTTAACATGGTATCAGAGTTGGGATGAAGACAAAGCCCAAGCAAGAGCAAGAGCAATCACCGAAGAGAAGATTGGCAAGGCTATCCTAAAAGAACTATGGGGTCCTCAACAGTCTTTCCTGCCGAAGACAAGCTCTGTGAGAAAGCTGACTATCACTGATGGAAGATGTCTATCAATCTAACCCTAGAAGATCAAGGAGTGTTGGATCATGTAAGAGGCAATATCATTGAGCCTCCATCAAATGCATCTGCCGCTGCCTGGAACAAATGGAAAAAACAGAGAAGTCAAAACAAAGAAGATCATTTGGGACTCTATCAACAAGCACTTGGTGGCCTACATCTCTAAACTGGACACCTCCAAGGAAATATGCGATAGACTGGTGATTATATTTAAAGTTAATGATGCAAATCAAGTTTTGTTTCTTAGAAACAAGCTGAGGGAAATCAAGAAGGGTAATGATGAGAGTATGCAAGCATACTTCTTAACAATCACCGAGATCAAGAACAATCTCCTATCTATTGGGGAGACTATTACTGACAGAGAAATGGCACTCAAGACTCTTGGAGGATTACCATCTGAATGGTACGTGTTCAGAACTACTCTTCTGAACAATAATATAATTCCTAGTTTCGAGGAATTAATGGCTAGATGCATTCAAGAAGAAACAAGGGTAGAAGAGCAAGAAATGCCCATGCCCAAAGTTCCTCCTGCTGCCTTTTCTTCTCATGCTAAGAAAAGAAATAATTTCAGGACTAAATCAAAAGGAAAGGCTAGACCTAAGGGTGGAAGAAAAGGATGATGTTACATATGCGATAAAGCAGGTCACTATGCAAGGGAGTGCCCTGATAGAAAGGAATGAAACCGGGACAATGATCAAAATCCCTTTGATGGCAATCAAAGGAATGACAAATTCAATAGCAAAGGTAAGAGGAGAGCTGGGAATCAAGGAAGAGGACAACCATTCAAGAAGGATAGAAATTCCAAGATGTATTAAAAGCACCTGACCTCAAAAAGAACCTGGTGTCCATCTCGGCAATGGAAGACAAAGGCTACAAGGTAACCTTCAGTGATGGCAAGGTACGTATATGGAAAAATAATGTTAAAGATGCCTTTAATCTTGGGTTTCGTGTTGATTCATTATATGAGGTCAATGGAAGTTTGCTAGGTGTTATGTCTTATGACACACCTCTTCAGTCTGAACTTTGGGATCGGAGGTTTGCCCCCCTTCATTATAAAGATCTACTCAGTGTAAGACAAATGGTGATAGGGATGCCTGAATTCCGAGTAGAGAAAGAAGGTGTATGTCCAAGATGTGCCAAAGGAAAGCTCAAAAGGGGACCATTCCCGTCAAGCCAAAGCAAGACCTCCGATATATTACAGTTGGTTCACTCAGGAATATCTAAGGCTAGCATTAAGAGGGAGATTACTACACCACATACTCCTAAGTAGAATGGCGTGGCGGAAAGGAAGAACTGTACAATTGTGGAAGCTATCTCTATGGGTAGATGATGTAACAATGCCTGATGTAGCGGAATCTATGGATCCTATTTATCCACTTGAGCCTTCCTCTTCTAGGAAGAGGCCTTCATGGCTTAGGGGGATACTTGATGATGTTGAAGGACGTGCTACACCCCGAGGAACCTTAAGTGATATTAAGAAACCTAATAGTTATCACAGATACCTGACCATCATGAGCACGATCATACAAAATGAGCCTTCATCATTCTCAGATGTTGTCAAGCATCAGGTATGGAAGGATACTATGACCAAATAATATGAGTCTATTATGGAGAATGATGTCTGCGAAGTAGTTCCCAGACCCCAGGACAAGATAACTATTACTTCAAAATGGCTTTACAAGATAAAGCTACAGTAGATGGAAGTACGGAATAGTATAAGGCTCATTTTGTTGCTCGTGGTTTCTCCCTGAAGGAAGGTATAGACTATGATGTGATATTTGTACCTATTTCCAGATATACGACCATCCGCTTGATCATAGCCCTTATGGCTTCACAAGGCTGGAACCTACATCAAATGGATGTCAAGACTACGTTCTTGCTCGATTCGATCAAAGAAGAGGTCTATGTGGAGCAACCCGAAGGATTTGAGATTTATGATTGGAAATCTCATGTATGCAGGTTGAGGAAGGCTCTCTATGGGTTGAAGCAAGCACCCTGAGCATGGTATGAGAGGATCGATAGCTACTTGATGAAGTGGGGATTCACTAGGAGTAAACCTGATCCTAACCTTTACCTTAAGGTTGAAGATGACAAGCCTCTCATACTGGTGTTGTATGTGGATGACCTCTTTCTAACAGGT
>APFE030651404.1:27874-40986 GCA_000404065.3 Pinus taeda
AGCCTGTGACTACCTCGAGGATCTTAACTTTCAGAAGTTATATGGTAGTGATGTCGGACCAAATTTGGGAAATGCCTCTAAGTTTCAAAAACTCATTCGCGTTGATGTTCTTGGTGAACCTCCGTGTGAACATACGTTTTGCAGTTAGCATTGTGAGCTCGTATTTGGTTGAGCCTCACTAGATTAGTGCCAAAAATATTCTGAGATGTCTTCAGGAAACAATCTCTCATGGATTGAGATACACTGCTGGAAATATGAAACTGCATGATTATTTGAATGTTGATTAGGCAGGTAGTGTGGAGGATCGTTGGAGCACTTTTAGTGTTGTTTCTATTTGGATTCTACTTCGATATAATGTATGAGTAGGAAGCAAAAGTCAGTTGCCATAAGCACCGCCAAGACTAGATACATATCTACAAGTATGATCTTGTATGAAGCTGCCTAGTTGGGGAAGCTCTTCAGTGAGCTATTTGAACACATATCACTGTGATTCTCTATAACAACCAGAGGTGGGATTCGATTACTGAGGAATCTTGTATTTTTCGATTGCTCCGGTAGATAGACATCATCTGGGATATGGTAAGTCAATGATCAAGGAGGCTCCATCACATTAAGATGATGTACAGGTTGATACACCTTGTCAAAGCCCCGAGGAAATATCTAATATGTGATTTTCCCAAACAACTTGGAGTCATCAAGAAACCCTTGTACAAGGGTCTTGCATGTTGCATACATTAATCTCTAGGAGCTCTGAGGGCTTGCGGTTCTTACTGGAGCAACATACGACCACAGGGTGACCCAGCCTCCCCTGGTGGTGCGCACTGGAACAAGATGATTCGCTCTCTTATGGAACAAGATGATTCACTCTCTTGTGGAATAGGATGATTCACTCTCCTATGTAGCAGGATGATTAGCTCTCCTGTGAGGCCTAGATTGATGTGTTCTCCATGGTGATTGTAACAGGATTGATGTGTTCTCCTGTGAGGCCTGGTTTGATGTGTTCTCCATGGCGATTGTAGCAAGATTGATGTGTTCTCCTATGAAGCCTGGATTGATGTGTTCTCCATGGGGATTGTAGCAGGATTGATGTGTTCTCCTGTGAGGCCTGGATTGATGTGTTCTCCATGGCAACCTAGATTGATGTGTTCTCCATGGCAGCCTAGATTGACGTGTTCTCCATGGCGATTGTAGTAGGATTGATGTGTTCTCCTGTATGGACCTGATTGATTAAGTTCTCCTTTCGAGACATCCTACCTCTGCAGTCTAGGACTCATGGGAAGTACCTCTCATCTGATTAATGAGTAGGGAAATGAAGTTAGGGACCATAGTAGTACTGATGGTTGCATCGTTGTATCTACCATACTCCCTATGATAGGATGAACTCCATTGATTTGGAATCAATGACACTGGTCTAGGACCAGTGGTAGGAGTGGTACATTCTATGACACTGACTTCGGGTCAGTTGAGATTGGTCTGGGACCAGTGGTATGCACTCTGAGACTGACCTTGAGTCAGTGGAGGATGTTATTGGTTTGGGACGAGTGGTAGGTGTTGTACTAACTATGACCATGACTTCGGGTTGGTTGAGACTGGTCTAGGACCAGTGGTATATACTCTGAGACTGACTTTGAGTTAGTATGATACATCCTCGATCATTTCTTCTTCTTCATAATTCAGACAAAAGCAGAGCAGAGCATAAAAGAGCAGAGCCATACAAATTAGTACAGGGCAGAACAAGACAAAGAAAAATAGGAAGAATAGAGTAGAGCAAGGCAAGGGTCAGGCTATACAGGGTAATGTATTTGATGGATGAATAGTAGCGACCGACAGACAAATTGCAAATGAAGTTCTTCCTAGTTGAGAGGGAGTGTTAAAATTGGCAACAAGGGCCAAACTTCATGTGGCTCATCTTATTCATGGCTGATAATATGTTCATAGATTCTTCTCGTCGAGAGGTGTAGGATTGATCTAAATATCATCCGATTCCGATAAGTATTCATGGAGATATGAATTTATTTTGATTATGGAATTATTATCAAGCCAACCTACAACTCATGAAGGCTCAGAAGCCCAACAGTCGCATCTATTCAAACATCAACATTGTGTATAAATACAGGAGGACTTTTCCTCATTTGCACTCATTCATCTCATCACATGTCTCTCTCTCTACTGTGCAGAAAAGAGTCTCTTCTCTACTGTGCAGAAAAGGGTCTCTCTCTCACACATGTGAAGCCAAAAGCTACTGAAACTGAAGTTGCAACTGCAGATCCAAACTTTGACTAGTGTGGACCATCAAACCTCCTCTTCTAATATGTGTTGTAGGCTCATTTGAACCTCCTTTGAAGGCTGCAACTTTTGGTGATGGAATCAAGCCGATCTGACGGTTTGTTTGAGAGATCTCGTCTGCCCCAGTTTTGATGATGAAGCTGCTAATGTTGATGCTGCTAATCTAGGGTTTGCTATTGCTGATATAAATAAGATTTATTGTACTATTTCTCTATGCTGAATTATTGAAGATAAAAGAAGATTTGATCAAATGGTTTCCCCCCACATTGTGGGATATGTCCCTAGCTAGCTACCGCATCTTGTGTCTCTTGCCTTGGCTTGTTTTCTGTCGATCATTTAATGTTCTATCTGCACTTTACTTTATGTACATGTGATTGCTAATCTGTGGAATATAATGAGTAAAATAAGTAAACTGTTATAGGCATAGAACAGACCATAACATAACAATGGTTCCACACTCAACATTATACTTTTGAAAAATCCACTTCTTAGATCAAAAAATCGATTTCCCCAGCAAACTCTTGGCGAAATTATGGTTTAGATGACTATAATCTTGATATAATTCTGGCTCTCTCAAAAATCAACTCCAAGGAATCTAAAAGATTCTTCAAAGCTTCCAAACTATTGTTCCACCACTCTAGTTTCCATCACTAATCAAGGTTTTGCCCTCGGTCTACATGTCGACATCACGATTTTGTGCATCCACCTAGTGTTGGGTTTTGCTTTTTATTCCCCATGTCTCCGCTTGATGTTTTAATGGAAAAACCTTGATTTAAATACGTATGTGGTGGTGTTGTTTACAAAGCCCACCTTACTAGTTGGGTTGTTATGACGTGAGTATTATGATCACATTTTGGCGAGGAAGTTGGAGGTTCCAACCCCTGCCTAACCATACATAGTGTGAAACAGTTTTGGTGTTTGATTAAAATGGTGGAGTGTTAATTTTTGGCACGTTGTATTGTTATAGGGTGGTTGTTTAACTGTTGGGTGGTAGCTTATATTTTTAGGTCGCTCGTTGGGCAGGCCGACCTATCCGACCATGCGGGTTTAATCCCCTTCAACCCAATTTAAATGTATTGTGCCATATATATATGGTCTTTAACCATGTGGCCCATTGGGCTATTTATATAATATATTAAGTTGGGGGTTGGCGGGGTTGGCAACCCACCACCCCATATTATTTTATTTTATTTTATTTTATTTATAAACACCAACCATTAAAAACTCGTCGAACAATTTGTGGGGGTCATAGGAAAAATTAAAGAGGCGAAAAATTCATCAGTTCCATTCACCGCAAAGTGAAAAATTGTCGCCCCATTAGTGGGCACCAAATTTAGCGACTTCCACCAAATTTAGTCAGACCTCCAAATTTAGTTAGTGACTTGCTAAATTTAGCTAGTGGGGCCAAGTTCGTTTGTTGACTGGTCTGCCACATTAGATCTGTGGGTCCCACTAGGTCTGCTAACTTCGCTGCACATATCATTTGTGCATCCTACCATGTGGCAAAAGGTTGACTTTGACTTTGACGTTGACACTTTTGTTGATTGGTACAAACTTCAAATTGCAATAAATTTCTCATATGGACACAGATTAATGCGTTGTTTGCATGGTTGGAAAGATATCGCTGAGATCTATGAGTTGGTTCTATTTTCACTGCATTTTAAAGAATTTGATTTTTGAGCCTCTCTAAATCCACCTAGATCACTCCTCCCTACTGAGGAGATTTTGGTCCTACAAAAGCATGAACACAATTTGCAATCTGATGTACTCCCTTATTTGCACAACAAGTTCCCTAACATGCAACACTACCTTCTCCTTCACCTTTGTATTTTTGAGCCATAAGTGATGAACTGACACCTGTACTCTATGAAAACCTTTAGTAACACTTGCAAAATACATGTTCCTACAAGATCGAACATGACCCAAGCAACCCCATACTTTCCAAGAGTTTATAACACACCCATTGTTCAAGTTTACGTTAGAATCATATAAGAAACCATAACCCAAACCATCAACTAAAAGAACCAAAAATATCACCATGTTTCTTTCATAACTGATGGTAAACACTTCATCACTTTTACAATTATTTCACAACATGTGATTTACAAAAATGTGGCCATGTTTTACTACTTCTACCCATATCATGCCCAACCAAGTGAATGGTTTCTCTTCTTGTAGTTGGCTTTCTCATTGATCAAGTTCATTAACTGTTCCTTCACAGGTGCTTTGTCCTTCCTCAGATGCTACTTTGGATGGAGCCTCCAACATGTGCCTCTCTGATCTCCACCTCTGTTGCAATGGTTGAAAAAGTTCTTCTTCTACCATATTTTTTTTTTCTTCTCCCTTCTTTAATGTGGATGTTGGCTTGAGGGGGCCTGACCTAGGTTCAACATTAGTTAGCCAAACAAATCCCTAGACTACTAGCCCTTTCAGAATCAGCCCACGAAGCATGGACTAAAGTCTCACCCGAAGCAGTATGGGGGGATGCTGGAACCAAGTTTCTGCACCCTTGATATGGTTGTGATGTCTGTTTATTCCAACTAGACCTGTCTTCACACAGGTTGCTTAACCCTCTATTCCACCCTTCAGTACCTTTGCAAAAGGGTACAATCGGCTTCCACACAGCCCTAACCAGGGGCTAAAGTCCTTTTGTGTTGCTAGGGAAGCAAACTATGATATCTCCCAAACTAGGCTAAGTGGTTTTCTTATCTTATTAACAGATCTTAGTTAGATTCACGTAAATAGATGTTCTTACTTATGTTCACTTAATCAATACATTTGCATACATTCACACATCATATAAGCATTATAAGTGAAATTCATACCCAATGTAACATATGCATAAACAGGAAAGAAAGACATAGAAATTGCAGAATAATTCTCTTTATTGATAGTTCCGAATGATTACAAACTTGACCTACCCTGCGCACTCAGCTATAGGGCTCCGTGCACTCAGCTGCGAACTTCTAGGCCTCTGTGCACTTAGCTGCAAAGCCTCTACTTACGCTACGACCCAACCTAGACTGTTGTTCTAAAGATATGACTCAATTATTCATGATTCTTCATTTCTTTTTCCTACTACTTAGATCTTAGCTCTATTTATACAATCCCATGGTCCGCAGACCATGGGTAGATCTTTTACAACTGACATTACATTACCAAATAAGGGCAGACAACCCTACGTGCTCCGCGACCACAAAATGCGGAGTCTTTACATTTGGATTACAAAATTCGACCAAAATATAGGCTTTTAACCCCAAAACTGCCCTTGGGGGATCCCACGCCCAACAGGCCCCCAACACAAACATCATGACTCGCCCTTGAGTCACTCTATAGGTGCGAAGATCTTAGCGCAAAGACCTCCCAGCTCCATCTTCGACAGTGCACTGAGCGTCTGCCTATTGGACTTATCCCACTTGTTGTTCGGTGACTATCATTGAACTGCTACCCTGAATCTTCTGATGACTTGCCTGTAGTTGTGTATCTTTCCTTCAATGGAGGTTGTGATCGTATAAACCTCATCTATACATGGTTGTAGGTTCACTTTTAAGACTGTTTCTTTGTGCCGAGTGGCATTCGCTTGTTCCTTGAGCACCTTTGCCTCCTGCATTCGTGCAAGCCTTTGCATAAGGGAAACTGTCTACATAGTCCCTTTGACCTCATTGTATTTTTGTTGTAGCTCGTGCACCTCTGTCTCTAGGTGCTCGACATTCGGGTCCTCCTATAGAATGGTTGGGACCTTGAATGCCTGTTCAAAATCTTGTGTGAAATCTGCCACTGCAGTATCAACCATCGCTATTGATGTTGTAACAGCGGTGGTACGTTGTTCCCTGATTTCTGGTGGAGTTGAAGGTTGAGCCTTCACCTACAATTCTACAATCTGGAGGTTCAGCTCTAGCTGAATGCTGGCCATCTCTTCTCAAGCATCGTGCACCCCTGTGGCTAACTTCCGGACGCGTGCCTCCACAGGTTCTTCTGCCTAAATGTCCAACTTCGGTACCATCCAACAAATTCCCTCTACTACTTGCATAATTTGCTTATTCTGCTCCATTGCCTCATTGCCCTGTAGGCCCAACTTCTCGATGTTGATGTATTGCCCACTCATCACCTGTAGAGCATGATTCTCCCTAGCTCGAAGTTCTGCAGTGACTACATCCTGCAAGAGGTCCCAATCTTCAAACTTCAGTGCAGGAACCTGCCCTAAGTGCAGCCCCTCAAAAACAATGTCATTTGAGAGCAGCGGAGTTTGCAGAGAGCCCTTGTTCTCATGTATTTCCTTCGGTACCTTGGCTTTACCCTTGCACGGAGGAACATATTATGGTAACTAGGAAATAGGGTCTGCACCCTGGGTTTCAACTTCCATTTCCACGTCCTCCTCATCCACCAGGATTTCTTCAAATTCTTCATCATCGACCTCCAGATTAATGGCCTTCCCATTTTCTTGCAAGGTGAGCTTGGTCCTTTGTGGGTTTCTAAGCAAGACGCGCACCAGGATCATAACCTACTTATCCTTCTTTGGTCTCGGTGTTTTGGGTGATTTAGGGACTTCAACTATCACTCTGGCACTCTCTAGGGCTTCCACTACCGCAATTTCCTACGCAACTTCCTCAGGTGTCGACATCATTCTAGTTAGGAGGTCCTGCGTCTCCTTCGGAAATGTTTCAAACACTGAACTTGCTCTCAAAGCCTCAAAATTCATAAAGTCCATACACACTTGATAGCGCAACAACTGAATTTTAAAAAATCTAATTGTTTTTCGCTGGAAAACCACTTGTAATTTTGAATTCAAATTCGACCATTCCCCCCACATTCGGCCCATTAAGGCTAGATTGGCAGCATATTTTCAATAATCTAACCCATAAATTTCACCTTAAATGCCTACTACCCACTCCATTTGGCCTCAAATGAATCATCAAATCATGAATAGTGACTTTAACAGTCACTTTCTAGCGGACCTGTGCACCAACGCAGTTGTCTTCGCATTGTCGCAGACGCTGTGACACTTCGCTGCGTTGCGCAGTCCTGACATAGCGCAACTCCCCAACTTGAGTAGTGTAGTTTATAGTCCCACGCCTCCTTTCCACTACCTGGAATTCTAAGACTGTGCTACTTTCATTTAGTCACATGGCCCGATCATCGATGTAGGGCTTCAAGCGACTACCATTCACCTTTCCTAGGAAGGGTTCTCCATTTAACTTGACTAGCTGTACCACACCACTGTTGGTAATATCCTTAATAACATACGACCCTAACTAGTGCATCCTAAATTTTGTGGGGAATTTATCAAACTTACTATCATACAACAACACCAAGTCATTCACCTTAAAGGTGCGCAACTTAATATATCGGTCATACCACGCTTTTTCACACTGTTTTTGGACCTGCTGGTGAAATCCAGCCAAAAATCTTTCTTCTTCAAGCTCATCCAACTACACGAGCCTCTCTTCCATGGATCCGTGATCCGTCATACCTATGAGCACTACTATTTGCAGACTAGGCACAATGTATTCCATAGGCATTACCGCTTCAACTCTATATACTAACCTAAAGGGTGTCTGTCTCGTTAGCTTCTTGCATGTCGTCCAATAAGCCCATAACACTGCAGGTATGTGTAGGTCCCAATCACTTCGTTGATCATTGCATACCTTGGTCAACATTTTTTCAAGCACTTTGTTGAAAGCCTCCACTGTCCCGTTAGCCTGTGGGTGATAAGGTGTGCCCTTTTGGTGATAGACCTGAAATTCCTCCGTTAGTGTGTTGATCGTCTCATTCAGGAAGTGGGTAACATGATCACTCATCAAGATCTTCGAACATCCAAATCGCGTCAGTGCATGTTCAAATAGAAACTTCGTGGTAGTCACGCCCGTGCAATCCTTCACCAGCTGCGCTTCTGCCCAACAAGTCAAGTACTCTGTCGCAGTGATAATGTAAACCGTGGCTGTCTTTCCTTGAGGTGGAATGGGTCCTACAAAATCTATTGCCCATTTTTCGAAAGGTTGCAATGTCATTTGTGGATTCAAAGGCATTTCATCCCTCCGTGATGGCCCGCCTGTTCTTTGACATACATCACATGCCTTACAATATGCTTTTGAATCCTGATGAAGGGTTGGCCACCACAAACCTACATGTAGAATCTTCTACGCAGTTGATCTCCTTGCATAATTTCCTCTCGCAGTGCCCCCATGAGTGTCCACGAGGATGTTGCTTCATTCAAACTCAAGTACATACCTTCGCAGTATTTCATCATTCTCCATCTTGTATATATTCTCAATAATGATAGAGAAGTTTATCACGCGCACCACTAATTCCTTCTTTTCTGGACAAAGTATCCTTTCAACATAGTTCTAGTTGTTAGAAAGTGTATTATATCCTCGAAATGTCCATCTGCGATGTGCACATCAAAGAGTTGTGCGTTAGGTAATCCATCCTCCAAATTAGTGGGTTCCCCACCTATCTTGATGCACGACAGGTGATCTGGTCCCACATTCAATCTCCAGGCTTCACAACAACTTCAAAATCGTACTCTTGGATCAATAAGAGCCATCTGCAAATTTCCCCCCCAACACAGGCTAAATTACTAGGTACCTCAGCACGGAGTACAAGTGCACCAGCTGAGGTTGTAGGTTTCCTTCATATGCCTACATCCATTTGGCCAGATGCTTGCGCAGATCATCCTGCCCATCATACTTGTCTGTAAGTCACATCTTAGGTTTCCCAAATCATGCTCTCATCATCCTTCTACATTCGCACCAATCATCAAAGCTTCCTTTGTGCATACCCCACCATCTTGTGAGCGTAGCACGTAGTACCCAGTCCAAGGCTTGGAAGCGTTGTTTTTCCGGCACCTCCCTTTCAAATGCATCCAAAAAGGTATCTACCTCATTTAGAAAATCATAAGTAGGAATATTTCTTACTTCTGATGAAACACAGCGCAGCGACCGGGTCATCGTGTTGCAATTCAGTGTAGTTACTCCATGTAACTGATTCTGCAGTGTTTAATTTCTTCATCAGAGTCCGAAGTGCAGGAACTCTCGTGCTCCCATGTAATCCTTCCATCCGTGGTTGGATTCACCCAATCTTGGTCTCAGATTGTTATCTTATAGATGCAATCCAGATCATCATCACTCTCATAGTTGCGGACTTGTTCCGTATATCACAATCCTTCAGAAGGATCTAGGGGTATTATTACACATAGTTACTTCTTCTCAAAGATCATTTTTCACTTCTTCAGATTGATTACCCTGTTCATATCAGTAGCCCAGTCAATTCCCAGGAGCGTATGGTAGGTATTGTTGTCATCAACAATCTCTTTTACTTCCAAATCTACCAGCGTCCTCGCTCCCTCAATATCCAAGGTTACTCCTTGTAGCCACCCCATGGGTATAATTTTATGTTGATTCACCATTCTTAGCTGAATCAAAGACCATTGTAGCACAAGTCTCCCCATTCACTCCCATGTCTATTTTGGTAGAACATTCACATCTGATCCAAAATCCAGAATGACTTGATCCATTTCATACTCTCTTATTTGTGCAGTCAGCCTCATCTACTATCCCATCCTCATCTTATACTTGCCAATATTTCGTACTACACGCGGTTCACCTAGCACGGTTCCAGCGCATCTATTGATGAGCTCTTGTAACCCTTTCATAGCCTTACTGTCATGTAGTAAGTTCATACAGGTTTCCAGGAAAGTTGTGAGCATAGATGGGTCCATCTTCGGCTCCACTTTATCTTTACTTTCTGACGTGGAGGCCTTAGTGAATCTCTTCTTAGCTTCCATGAAGTTTTCATGAGCGCATTCCAAATCAAACTCAGTTTCTTTTGTTAGGGCTTTGCGAACCCATGTACCATCTTCTAGCTGTTTCCCCTTGTCATCTCCTATCGTGATTCCACTTTGGAGCACTATATTTACATTCAGATCTTCCTCGCCTCGCTCAGACCTCCTCATTTATAGGTTCTAAGTTAGGGGAGATGGTAGCACCCCTTTGTCTTGTATCCTAGCTATCAACATAGGACAATATTCTGCCTCATGATCAAACAAGGTGCAATACTTGCATGACGGATGTGTTGGATTAGTGCAATCGTAGGCATAGTGTCCCAGCCCTCCGCAATTGTAGCAAATCAACTGTCCTAAACCTCTATTAGGTCCTCCTCCACCTCGGCCTCGTCTGCGCCCCTAAAATCCTATTCGCGCCATCCCTGCATTCTAGTCAAGGGACCACATTTTGGCCTGAACCCTATAGGTGGGTGTTATGTCCATTATCAATTCATAGCTCTTGCAAGTACACTCATCATGTCCTACTTACCTACAAAAGTTGCAAAACAACTATTGCAGTGTTTGCACATAATTCTATAGCAAGTGACAATTATCTGTGGCATGTTTTCTGGCTACCTGATAGATAGCGCACCACAAAGTAGGCGCCACACTAGGTCATGCTTGAGCTTCCAGCCTTAAAGGCATCGGCCCTCCTCCTGTAAGGTAATTTGTAAATACCGAGCAATGGTATTTGTCATAACCCTGACTCTTGCATTTCAAACACCATATTTCTTCGTGTAGCTGTGGCTGAACCATCTTGTCCTGCTTCAGACTTTGCATCTAAAGGCATAAATTCTTCAGCTACGCATGGATCTGCTAGACTCCTAGATTAGGATCCTGCATTGGAGTCTCGTGCAGTCACATGGAAATCTCCAAGGCCTCTGCCTGAGTTGTTATATTCTGTTGCGACAACGCACTCCTTAAGTGTGGTAGTAAAGAAGCCACAAACCACTCGTGATGTTGTCCATTTGTCAAATTCATGTTGGCTTCATGAATTGTACATTTCAGCCTCTAATCTAGTTCCCAAGGTGTCTCGGCTGGTTGCATCATGATCTCTTTGAATCCCAAAATCGATTGCGCTTCAGATTTAGGCATGCTAAATTCCTTATTTAGTGCTTCTTCGATGTCCACTACTCTAGAATTTGGGTTATCGTTGGAGTATCTAATATACCAGGTTAGCATGTGATCTTGTAGAGCGCTAACTAGTGTCACTTTCTTTATATGGTCATCTGTAACACCTTGAGCCTCCCATACAGCCCTCACAATGAACCAAAATTGGTCCGGATCCTCATTTCCCAAGCTTTTGAACAAAGGAAACTTCATTGTGTTTGCCATACTGAATCGCAGTGGAGGTGGAGGTGGTATGGGTGAAGTTGGAGGTGATGGTGGTGAAGCTAGTGGTGGTGTGGGAAGAGGTGGTATTCGCGGGAATCCTTGTTTTATCAACTGAATAACACTTTGCGGAGAGACCTTCACGATCCCTTCTTCGTTCCCTCATGGAGGTGAAATCAAGGGGCTATGCTCTAGACATTTATTTCCTTCATTTCTATAAAATTTTCCGCTTCACGTAGCTCTGAACATTAAGGTAGCTGCATAACCCACTTTTCGCACAACATGATTTTAATCCAAGTATTCAAATATTTCACGTACTTACCTCGCGGTCCTTTGAAAAAATGTCGCTCTGCCTCGCTATAGCTGACTAAGGTGTCAGCCATGAATTCAGTCACAAATCCTCCTATGACGCAATCAAGCTAATGATCGACAATGCGGGCGATCTTATCCTCTGATGCTTCCAACCTTCGCACTAGCTCTAGGGTCCACACAATAGGACCATCAAGTTTCCACCTTCCTTGGCTATCTGCTAGCTTCGTGATCCACTCATATAGCTCAGTAGGAAAGGAGGTTAAAAAGATTTTGTGGATCTTCGTATGTAGGTACCTGTCTAGCCACTGTTCTTTTGACGGTCGTGTGTTTATGTTTTCCTGTGCCACGAAATCGTGGATCCTTTTGTCCAACCAACCTTCGATTTCTTTCTTAGTTGGATTCCAGTGACACGACATCACACATATCTTATGTAGGTTCTGGTCCCAGCAACGGAACCCTTTGTTGGCTTGAGGGGGCCTGACCTAGGTTCAATGTTAGTTAGACAAACAAATCCCTACACTACTGGCCCTTTCGGCATCAGCCCATGGAGCGCGGATTGAAGTCTCACCCGAACCAGTATGGGGGGATGTTGGAACCAAGTTTCCGCACCCTTGAGATGGTTGTGAAGTCGGTTTATTCCAGCTAGACCTGCCTTCACGTAGGTTACTTAACCCTCTGTTCCACCCTTCAATACCTTCACGAAAGGGTACGATCGGCTTCTGCATAGCCCTAACTAGCAGCTAAAGTCCTTTCACGCTACTAGGGCAGCACACTATGATATCTCCCAAACTAGGCTAAGTGTTTTTCTTATCTTATTAACATATATTAGTTAGCTTCGCATAAACAGATGTTCTTACTTGCGTTCACTTAACCAATACATTTACATACATTCGCGCATCATATAAGCATTATAAGTGAAATTCATACCTAATATAACAGATGCATAAATAGGAAATAAAGAAACAGAAATTGCATAATACACTCAGTTGATGCATTAATGCATCCAACTAGTGCTACTCTAGTTAACTGAAGATTCCCTCATTAGAAACTCATGCATGTCTATTCTAAGAAAGATCCAGTTTAGATTAATGTAAAGGATAGTGTACTATCCGTTGCATGTGTTTTCTTATAAAGAAAACTCATGGATGTAGTTAAGGTATTCATCTTTGAGGATTGAACAGTTTTAAAGTGTTATGAAACCATCTCACAAAAAGATAGAAAAGATAGTTGAATGCCTTAGAATTCAACCTCTTCGAGGGGTCAACCTCCTTTACATTACACAAATGAACAATTCTTGGATGATTCAAATGAAAAAACATCCTTTCTATATATAGGAGTCTAAGGGGTCATAATATAACCAAGC